>JAOPUG010000384.1:20134434-20146309 GCA_027564375.1 Micropterix facetella | reverse complement strand
AAAGCCTTTTTGCACTGATACTCCAAAGGGATATAAATAGTACGAATTTTCATTTAATATATTCAGAGAAATATATTTCACTACAATTATTAGGTATTTAGTGGTATGAATCAAAATACATGAACATATCAAATAAATATTGTTAATTAAAAAATATAGGGTAAATCTCAGGTCAGGGAAGGGGGTGTCCCACCATATCTCCCCAAGGGAGAGGGGCGAGGGATCCAATTTTTTTAAGAAGCACCTCACATAATTAATGGACGTTCCCAAAGATTGGGAAATGAACAGTACGTGTACATACTTTCAATTGTAGGATAATTGCATCAGCGTCATTCGACAAATCCATAAAATTATGGGAAGGCGCCACTGGAAAATTCATAACGACGTTGAGAGGACATGTCCAAGCCGTCTATATGGTTGCATGGTCAGCTGATTCCAGATTGCTCGTGAGCGGAAGTTCCGATTCTACTCTGAAAGGTATCATCACTGATTATAATATAATCCTATTAGATTGCTCACGCCCATGCAAAACGACATGTAAATGTCGTTGCAAGTCACTTAACGTCGATTAAAATAATGTTAATAGTTTTAATTATATAAAAAATAAAAGTAATGGTAATAAAATAATGTTAACAGGAACTCACCTCCGCGTGGGGCTTTGCCAACCCAGTTGCAATTTTTAATAGGCTGAGCGATCTAAAAGGATTATATAATCAATGATATAGGCACGAGATGCCTATATGATCTGTAAGCTGACGTCAATATTGCTTACAGTATGGAATCTGAAAACCAAGAAACTTGAATTGGATTTACCGGGACATGCGGACGAAGTTTATGCCGTCGATTGGTCACCCAACGGTTTGATGGTCGCTTCTGGTGGCAAAGACAAAGTCTTAAAACTGTAAGTTCGATTTGAATTTTACCCGCTTCATAAAACAGTATTAATTGTAAAAAAATGTTTTTTTTAGATGGCAACATTGATGGACGAAAACAAGGAGACAGGTATTATAAGAAGACTGTATTATATCCATCTATAAACATCTCATACTAAACAAAAGAAACTTTTGTAATTATGGTTATAATAAATTATAAAATATATGTATTACAATAAATACAAGATTATTTTATTTTAACACTCTTCTTGACATTGGCTTTTATACCGGAGGATTCACCGCCGTATCTGCTGATTTCCTTCCTAACTTCCCGGACGGCACCCTTCCTGCGTACTTTGGCCTTCTTGTATTTCATCTTGTGCTTGACGCGCGGGTTGCGTTGCTCCTTCTTCCGGTGCGGTGTCAAGCCCTTATTCTTCGCCATTTGGTAGGTGATCTCACGCTTTTCTTCATCTTCTTCAACTGGAACCTCTTTTTGGACCTCGTAATTCTGACTGTCACCTTCCGTGTCCGAGAAACCAGACTCTTCCGATTCGTCGTTTTGCTCTTTCGGCTTGGCGAGATCCTCTTCTCCGTCGTACTCTTCCTCGTTATCCGAAACGCCCGTATCGTGCTTATCATCCTTGCTACTTCCTTCCATCGACCTGAGTAATTTAAGCTTCTTACTCTTACTGCCCTTATCGCTCTTGCTAATTTTACGTTTCACCATTTTCAATTTCAATTCAACATCTTTCTCAACGGCGGCGAGGATCGTATCGATCTGCGGCTTGATCACCTCCTCAAAAACTGGCTCCATTTGATTGAGCATCTGCCTGTATTGATACAATTTCTTAACGACCGGATGGTTATGTATGTTTATTTTCTTCGCTTTCAATAAGAGATAGAAGCTTATATTTGTGCAGTAGTTCAGTATTAAATCGTAGTTGGTCCGAACGAATTGTGATGCTGAACAATCCGGAATCTTCCCTTCTTTGATCAGATTTAAAACGGGCTGTAGATTATCTTTTGCCATCGACAGTTTCGTTTTGAAATCGTCGACTAACCCAGAAAATTCCGGGCTCTCTTTTTCGAGCAGTTGTAGCTTCTGTCGTTTGGACATTTGCGATAAGTCGCTCTTTATAACTGTTTCTTTTGCTGCAGTTGTGGCTGCGCCGATTTTCCTCGCGGTAAAGAAGTCCAAGAAGTCATCGTCATCAAGCTGCTGCGCTAGTCGCTTTTGTATCTCGCGCGCCTCTTGTCCCTCCAGCGTCCGGCCTTCGTCCCCCGCAAACCCAGCGTAATCCTGGTCAACGTAATCCGTCGAGTAATACATCCGCTTATCCTTCCCCCAAGCTTTCGAATCCGGAAGATCATCATCATCTTCCTTGCCTTCCACGTCGCTGTCGGCGATATTCGCTTCACCTTCTTCGGATTCGGAAAATCGATACAACTCTTCCTCACTCTCAGAATCTTCATGTCGGCGTTTACGAACTTTTTCCAAAAGCCGCTTTTCAGTCGGCGAATACTCATCTTCCGAATCGGAAGGCTCGTACTCCTCCCTCATTCCACTACTTTTTAATCTAAAACAATAAAAGAAAAATGATTCAAGACGGAAAACGGGAAAACAGTCACAGAAGCCTACGATTGAATACTTACTTAATTTTGTTAGCCATCGCAGATGGTCGTCAGAATGACGTTCAAATCGTAAAACGCCGCACCAGATCGATATTACACCCTTCTATATATTTAATTAAATGAAATAAACATCTCTTCGTCTCCAATGCACGTGTGACAGAAAACCAAAATGGCTGCTATCCTCGGTGTGGCCAGCTCGTCAGATTTCATAATGGGAAAAATACACCGGCTGTACAAAAATACAATTTCGTAATTTAAAACTGGCCAATAATACTACCAATATACACTATTTTGTTCCATTTTTAAAATACATATTGAAATATCTCACATTTTGAAATTATATATTATTGAAATTTTGCCGATTTCATAATTATTATTGTAGATTTTTAAGAAACAAAATGTTATCAGAAAATCTTTTGTCAAAATTTACCAAAATAGGTACTGTGTAATAACCAGTCCGAGTTAAATAGCAGTAAAAGTAGCGATATACATCGGCGACTTTGGCCCGTCCCGTGATTGGTAATCCCTAACATCCAAAATGGCCAAAACACTGATAAGTAATTCAATATTGATCAATCTGAGTTTTTAGGTTAGGACTTGGTATTGGTCTGATCAAAAAACTTTAAGCCCATAACGGCGACCCCCCCCCCAAAATGTAAGGCTAGGACCGCCCTTGACCAAAGGAAGAGAAAGAAGTTGTTTGAAAAGGTTGAAATAAACTAGATTTTCTGTATTCTAACAACAAAATGGGACACATATGGTGTTTGGGTGTATATATTAGCTTCCATTATAGTGGTCTATCCAATTTTAGTCGGTAGAGCTCATGCAATCTACAGATCGATTACTATTTCAGAAACCTATCGGTGGTGTGTCTATCTTTGGAGATGCGTTAATGAAAGGCCCAAATAGCATCAGCGCTGCCATTTCAAGGCATAGACAAAAATCAACATCAGATGAGTCGGAGAGTGAAACAACGAGCAAGCTTCAGGTTGTATCGAAGGCAAAAACCATGCCAAGCGAAAAGGGACTTTTCGATGCTGATAGTGATGATGAATTATTCAGTAATAATAAATCAAAACTTACGAAACACCTCGAAACGCAGAATTCCACAGAAGCTACTGTTGCCAAGGAAGGAAATGTTAAGGTGACATCTTTTATGCACTTTCTCTATGATGTAATTTATGTTATTATCAGAAACATATAGTGTTTAATATCGGAAACTAACATGTTTTGGTATTATTTAAAATAAAGCCAATTAATGTTTTACAGTTATTCAAGCATCACCGCTGGCTCTATCAACCTCTTATATATGTCCCTTATATGGCACTGAGTTGATAGAAGCACCAATTGACTCATTCGCTAATGTGATCCTTAGAATCGTCTACATGTTTTTTTTTCCAGAAACCTATTGGAGGTGTATCTATTTTTGGCGAAGCGTCAACACAAGGTCCTAACAGTATAAGCGCTGCCATCTCTAGGCATACACAAAAATCTATCTCAGATGAGTCGGACGGTGAACATTCGAGCAAGCGTCACACTGCAGCTACAGCAAAATCCATCTCAAACAGCAAAAGTCTCTTTGACGAAGATAGCGACAGTGATTTGTTCACTAAGAAAGTTCCGAAGCCTACTAAAGAAACCCAAAAGGAAAATACACCAGAAAAACAAAAACTTCAGGATCACCAGGATACCAGTATAAAGGTAAATACAATCGGCCGAGTGCGAGTTTGTCTCGTGTGCCGAGAGTTCAATACATTATTAAGAAAGTCATTTAATTTTTACTCTCTCCCCTGTGACAGCTAGTGGCTCAAAATAAGCTAATGTTTATTTTTCTTTAAAAAGCAGCAAATAAGCTTCATTGCAATATGAAATATGAAGAGCTACAGCGTTTAATGTCTATGATAAGGGCCCCGTTCAGAAAAAGATTCAATCCGCCGGTGATGCAGTCATTATTGTATTCTACAAGAACGCAGTTTCATTTCTTCGAAAAATCAATGTGTAATGGGATAAATATGAAGTAGTCATATTTTATTAGTTTTGTCTCTTAAAATAAGCTGCTAAAACTGATTAAAAAAAATGTTTAAATAGGCAGCTGATATAGATACACACGCTCACGAAGCAATCGTCGAAAGTTCAAGCAACTGTATAAAAATAAAATGTACGGCAACACCATCTATTTTGTGTCATATGATGGATGCCTTTATTATTAATATTTACTAACGCAATAAAATCATTCCCTAGTGAAATAATTTGTTTTTATTGTTATGGTAACACTGGGTAATGAAATTCGAGTAAGCATCTGCACTTTATGCATTTTTTTCATGAACTCCAATCGGAGGAGACTGCAACTGGGAAGTTTAATAAACATAAAATAATATTTTTTCACTTTTGACTCTTGCCTTAGGTGGGGACAAGAAAGTTTTATGACTATGCCATATTTCATGTTGATAGCTTTAAAATTGGCTGAGATAATCGACAGTGATTTACAGACAGAGTAAAAGAGACGTTTGCTATTTTGAGTGGTTTGTGTTTGCCAAGAAAGGCGTTCGTCGATTAGTACCCTTATATATATTTTTTTTGGTTGCAGAAGCCTGTCGGTGGTGTATTTGCCTTTGGAAACGTAAGCCACGACAAAACGGATCTTAAATCTACTATCAAAGCAACGTCAACAATAATATCGGATAAAGGATTGTTCGATGCTGATAGCGATGATGACATATTCACCGACAAATTCATTTCAAAGTCATCTAAAGCAGTTGAATCTCAAGAAGTGTTACCGGAGATCACCACTTCAAACAAAGATGCTTCAGAAGTAAAACAGAAGAAAGAAGAAAAGGTATTTATCGTTATCAATAGGAGGTATATGTCAAATTATCACAACCGATTGTAGCACAATAGAGGTGGAATTCATAAAAAATGGCTGATTGTAAAACAGTGTGAAGTGTATTATTAATAATAATAATAATAAATTTATTTGAACCAAAATAAAAAACAAAAAGCGAGTTTATTGCCACATGGCAATATCTCACAACATACCTAATCATACAGTGCAGTGGTACATATATGCTTTGTGGAAATATTCTTTTAAAAAAAACAAATATTTGCGTGCGTAGAATACAAACTACTATATATAAAACTAGAATGTCCGAGGAGAGGAAATTGGAAGAGTCTTTAAAATGCACCATCTGAACTGTGCTACTGTTTATAACTGATTCAGTGAATTTAAACGTGACCGTACTCATCTCAGTGACGATGTGAGGGATGGGCGTCCTGGGATGGCGGCGAAGGAGAAAACCATCAGCCCTGTGCGGCTGATGATTGAACAGATATTCGAAAAACATATCAGCAAATATGGGCAACACTAGGCATCATTTTCAATTATTTTACACAGTCAACTACTCGTTAGGAAGCTTAGTGCTAAATAGATACTTCACAATTTAAGTGATACTCAAATGCTTGAAAAATTACAGTAGAAGAGGTGCCTAAAGAGGGGGGGTTAAATGTGTCATACAATGGTTTCATCGCATGTAGAAGTGTATCGATTGCCACGGAGAATACTTCGAATCCTACATTCCTGAAACACATATTGGGTATACAAACATGGGCAATGAGCCAAGTCTGAAAAATCCCGTGAAAGTTGCAACAAAAAAATCAAAGTCATGTTGAATATTTCTTTGACTATTGGGATGTTGTCAACTCCAAATTCCTTATGCGGAGGGGCTAATAGTCAACGAACAATATTTTTTGGATGTTATGGAGCGACAAAACGTTTGCTGAAAAGGGCAGATATGTGAACAACCTGGATAATTTGTACATGAATTTTTCACCAAAAACTCAATGAATGTGTTTTGACCGAGTACCGTATTCACTAGATAAGACCCCATGCGAAATTTTCCTAGTCCCCAAACTTAAATTACCATTTTGTTGAAGACATTTTGAGTCTGTTTAAACCATAAACACAATTCGCAAAGAGAGCTGAAGGCAATATCAGAAAATGCCCATAAGAAGTGTTTTAACGACTCGATTATTCATTAGTTGAAGTATATTGTATCCCATGTTATCTATTTTAAAGTTGACAAAATAAATTTGTACCAATATTTTGAATTATATTTTGATATTGAAATAAGGGCAATATTTTGAATTTTATTGAACGATTCCTGCTATCTATTTGACAGAATAGTATAGTCTACTTTTTTCTCTATGTTTAAGTCCTATAGCTGTCAAATTTGACCTAAAAGTTTCTAAAGTGGCTAAAGTGTCCTCGCCTAACAGTGCTATTATGATTTATTAGGCTATTTTATTTCAGAAACCTGTTGGTGGTGTGTCTATCTTCGGAGATGTTCTAACGAAAGGATCGGATATTATCAGCGTGGCCAGCTCTAAGCATACACAAAAATCTACTTCACATAAATCTGACCACGAACGATTGAGTGATATTCAAGAAGCAAGCAAGGCAAAAACAAATGCAAGTGATAGAGGATTATTCGATGGTGATAGTGATGATGAATTATTCAGTAAAAAGACATCAAAACCGAATAGAGAAGTTTCAAAACCTATTAAAGAAGTACTACCGGATCCTAATGTAATACATGGACAGAAAACAACTTTAGATGAGTCGGAACGAGAACCATTAAATAAATTCCAAGAAACGTTCAAGGCAAAGGAAAACCGAAGCGATAAAGGATTATTTGATACCGATAGTGACGATGACTTGTTCGGCAAAAGTGTACTGAAATCTGCGAAAAATACTGAACCTCCGAAAGTGTTCCCGACGATTTCCAATGAAGCTTCATCGGAAAAGAAACTTGAAGATAATATATCGGTAAGTTTTTGAATCAGTTATTCGAGTAACACATTAGTATATAAAACATATTTTTTCTTTCTTAAATTTAATTTTATATATTTATATTTTATTTTACTTTGATAAATGTGCGCACAACTGACAATTAATTATCCACAATTTACAACTCACATAGTTGAGTCTACCTTGATATGGGCTTCGGGCTAGTTAGGCAGACATTGTATGTAACCTGTTTAATCATTTCATTTCGGAAATAAATGTATTCTTATTATAGTTCTATTCATAACTATCGATGGGCGACTATTGCTTATAGCCGAGTCGACGACGTTTCGTTGGAACAATTTCGTTAAAAACGTAGTTTCAAAATCCCATAGCAAAGAGCAATTTTACTTTATCCTCATGATCCTGGTAACCACTGAAATGAGACTCCGAAGTTCAATAGAGACGAAGGTTTCAAATTCTCTAGTGTGGAAAGTCACAAAACGTGGAAAGTCACAAAATCACTCCAAGTGGAAAGTCACAAAACGAAATACGGTGAGTGTTTTGTACACTGTCGAATTGCAGGCGAACTGCAGTCCCTGACTGCTATAATTTGCTTAGTAACAGCGGCAGAATTCCGCTTACCCGCAGAACAACAGTGGACGAAAACTTACAGCACTACAGTCTACCCTAAAATCCTTTTTAGTCTTATTTATAATATCATATTAATTTATTTTTAGGAGCCATCCATCTATCGAGACACTCTTACGAAAGAGTACAGTATCAACCCTGTCATCTCTGAGTATAGACAAAAATCAACTTCTGATAAATCGGATCATGAACAATTAAGCAAACTTCAAGAAGCAAACAAGGCAAACTCGATTGCGAGCGATAGAGGATTATTTGACGGGGAAAGCGATGATGAATTATTCACTAAAAATACATCAAAATCAATTGAAAAAATCGTAAATGCCGAGGAAGTGGTACTGGATCCTAATGCAATTCATGAAACAAAGCAAATTTTAGATGTGTCTCAACAAAAACCCTCCAATAAATTAAAAGAAACGTCCAAGGCAACGGCAATTCCTAGTGATAAAGAACTGTTTGATGCCGATAGCGATGATGATCTATTCGGCAAAAATGTACCAAAGCCCACTAAAGAAGTTGAGCCTCCGAAGGTGTCTTCAGTATACATCGAGAAAGTTACATCAGAAAACGAAATTGTTGAAGATATGAAGGATGGCAATATTTCGGTAAGTCAAACTCTTTTTAGAGTTCGATACCAGGGAATACAAATAGAACTTCATTGGTGAGACTTCATTGTCTGTCTATCCGTCTGTCTTGTGATATATTGAAAGTGTTCACGGTATTTTTTGAAAGACCAAAGAGATTTATTTTGATAATATATGCTTGTAGTGGCTACACCTATATTTGTCTTTGTGCACCATGATCGCCGACAGGATCACACATGTTGATTTCCCGCCCGGAGCAACTGTTGATTGAAAATAACTGAGTATTAACTGTAAAACTGTATAATGCGACGATAACTGTAAAATTAAGACTCACAGTGTACGTTTCCGGTGCATTTTTATCATCCACCATCTTCTTTTTCTTTATGTTGGTTTTTTCTTGCACAAGTAATGATAAAACATATTATTATAATAAAAATTGACATTCATAGAATACAGTGTAGCGGCATTTGCGTCCATCTTGATTTGTGGAATAGTTATCGCCGTTTTTATGGCAATTATGGATATTGACGTTTACCATTAAAGTGTGACCCTCAGTATATCGCGTTAATTTGAGGAAAAATAAACGCTGGTTTTTATCGCAATAATGGGCATTTACGTTGACCGTTATTGTGGCCCCACAGCCATCCGAGGTGAGACTAACGCCAAACGGTATTGTGAATGCTGTTGAAAAATTATCTCTAAGTCGTGGCGACATCTATGTTTAAGGTCCATTAACACGATAATCATTGTGTTTGCCGTTAGTGTGGCCCCAGCATTATAATGCAATGTTATAAGAAAACGATGATTTGTTTTTAAAAGTACTACTGGTACGTAATAATGTAATAAAATAATGATGTGATATTTATATTGTTTAAGTGACTCAGAGTTCCTTAGTGTTTCACTGAAAGGACATCTCGAAATTGTATTAAAAAACTGCTACTGTTTGATGGCCTAATAAATGTTCAAGTTTTTGTTAATTCAGTGTAATTTTATAGTTAATGATCAACTTTTATTTTGGCCAATAAAAGTTCAGTTAATTCACAGTCCTGAAGTCGCTTGCGTAACCTCTACCTATAATAATGCGGCATTCCGTAACTCGGAAATATCGCAGACCCGTGGCATCCTTTACTCAGTAATGCTAACCGGAGATTGGGTAGCCATCGGGTCGTTTCTAAGGGTAGGCATTGACAGGTCGACAACTACCTCCGCGTCTTAAAGACCATATGTTCTCAGATTCCCCCGGGTATCAGTCAGTGACAACACGGCCGGTATGCCCGCCCCGTGCGCCATAAATCCAGTTCCGCCCAAAGTTCCGAGCCCAGATTCACCGCACAGCGGGTTAACCAGGTATGTCCCTCATTCGAGGAGGCTCCCGGATAGGAGCTGCCCCGCAAGTTGAGCCCAACACATTGACAAATCTGCCATCATAGCCCAAACTGCACAGAACCATTAGGAACCATATAAAAACAATAATCTATGCAATATACAACTCACAGTAGGTATGTCACCATTGATTAACTCAGCCAGTTTTATGCTATTGACATGAATTTTGGCATGGCCATAGAACTTGCTTTGCCGCACCTAAGCCAAAGAATCTAAAATGAAAAAATACCATTTATCTGGTTATTTAGGGTGTCCAAGCTGTATGATGTTTTCTTTAATTTTATTTTAAAATTTCATATACATTTTATTTCAGAAACCTATTATTGGTATTTCCGTTCTTAGAGATGCTCTAACGAAAGTACTTTACAACAACAATAATGCTATCTCTGAGAATAGACAAATATCGTCCGATGAGTCATATCCCGAGCAATCGAGCAAACTTCAAGATGCAACAAAGGCAAAGACGTTCTCAAGCGATAAAAGATTATTTGACGGTGATAGCGATGAGGAGCTATTCGGCAAAAATACATCGAAACCTACTAAAGAAAACAAAAAAACGGTTGATGAAGTAACTGCAGTCGAATCGGAACAAAATTCATTTAGCAAAATTGGAGAACCATCCAAGGGAAAGACGAACCCGAGTGATAAAGAATCGTTCGATAGCAACAATGAAATATTCGGCAAATGTTTACCGAAAGCCTCTAAGGAAGTTAAATCTCTGAAGGTATCGTCAACGATTGCAGAAGAAGTTCCGACAGTAAAGGGAATTATTGAAGATGTAAAGGATATCAATATATTGGTAAGTCACTCAAGAAATATACTTGCTCTGATATCATCCTCAGACATGGGACGTACTGGTAGTTCTTTAAATCGTCCATTTATAATAACAATGTTTGTACAAGTTTGGACAGTAGACCACACAGTGTGATGTTACAAAATACTTTTTACTTTTAGCAAATATATGCTGCTGTATTTGATGCATCACAGGGGCATTTTGATGTTTATGCAGCACTTGGGACGGGTGGGTAGCTAATTTTGTACGATGTTCGATCTAGTTGGTAAATCTTCCGATATTACATCATACAACTGCTAAAATAATTGTACAAAAAAGATTTAACCTCTTATGTGCCGTGTACCGTATAGGGTACGGAAAACCACTAGTAAAGCCTGCACTTTGTACCCTATAGGGAACGGCTGACCTGCCCCCCATATTTGTAGGATTTGGATCTATCTGCAAAGTAATACCGACTATAAACCTATGCTCGTGAACCAACCAATCTGAATATACTACATTCAATTAATAATGTTAAGAGAGACGTCTCTCAGCAAAGTAATCCTATAACAAAAGACTATAAGTAAACCAAGACTAATAAAGCACTTATAAATGTTTTGGTGTACACTTCCTTACTTATAATAGCATTACGTAAGCATAAATATTCTCAAGAGTATTTGTTTGTATATCGGTTTGTTGTAGTTTACTACAATATTAACTTATAAGACAGTAACAAGTAATAATAGTCTAATATAAGCATATACGAAGTCTAAATAGTCTTCCAAAAAATAATAGTCTTATAGTGGTCTTATAGCAGCATTATGTAAGGGTCCTATTTTTATAACATACTTAGTTGAAATCACTATACGACTAGAAATCAATCTTGTAGTATCTTATAAGTATGTGACAACTGGGAGTGTCAACTGCTACGGGCGAACCCGTCCACCCCAGAGCGTTTTAACGATATGTTCGTTCTATCACCCCGAAGCGAAATGCAGAGACTTTAAGTCGATGCGCCGATCTTAGCTCCACCTAAGCCAGTAAGAAGCCAACGCCCTACCGCGAGGCACTGGGAATTTTCAAACCCAGCGGGCATCCTCGCGCCCATACTCCCAGATTCGGAACAGATTCCTCCGATCCCCCGTCTGGTCTCAGGTCCGAGGTCGCTTGCGCGGTCCTCTACTTCTAAAGCGGTATCCCT
>JAOPUG010000384.1:20085647-20096003 GCA_027564375.1 Micropterix facetella | reverse complement strand
ATATATATATAACTAAAAATTAAGGTTGGCTGTAACAGTCCGCCTAATGGACTTTAAATATATTATGTGCAATAAATATATATACAATACAATACAAAATATACTAATTAAAATATTAAAAGTCTTAATTTTGTCATTTTCAGAAAACACCAGGGACAAGAGGGCGTTCTCGTTTCCCGATCCCAACTACCTCCAGAATGGATTCTACGACATGCTCGGCGGGTATACCAATCTTATCTCAGATAAAAAAGTAGATAAGTTGGCTTCCAGGTGCCTTGACAATAAATGCGCGTAAGTAAACAGCAGTTGGAATGCCGTGTCAGGTCATAAACGGACTTTCTAGTTTCATTTATGATTTGTGGGGTATTCTTGCGTCGAAACACCTGGATGAAGCCCTTTGTTATGAGGACGTATTTGCAGTCCGTGTAATTTGTTTGTTGAAATGTGTTGCTTTTGAGTCCTCTCTTTTTTAATCGTTTCTTTTGTCCAAAATTGAACCAATTTTCACCTTCTGGACCTATTGGATCTTTCCCTGCATATCAATATGAAAAAATGTTTATATGTGCCTTTTATAGATTCACGTGTAATGAAATAGCACCCTGTATGGAATCTGTCAGTATAGCCCGAACATGTTATATTAAACTTGACTTTGCATCATTAAAATCAAGGTTAAGAAATATTTGGTAGATGGCCGTTACTAAAACTTAATATGATAGAATTTTGCAGGCAGCACTATCACTGCATCAATACAGTCTGGTCATTTTCCAGGACAAAGATAAAGAGAAAGCACTGATATTTCAGGATCCAATCATTAAAATGATCTCAGATGTCAAGGCTGGTGAACACAATTTCAATCAGCCGTACTCGGTAGAAATACTGAACAGGGAGCAGTCGGTGGATCACAGAATTTGCCATGAAAATGGTGCTCTGGTACACCGATGGCTCAAAAACCTCTGATAATGTAGACTACTCACAAAAACCTAATCAGATAGGCCACTTAGCTAGCAAGGCAAAAACCCAAGCAACCTAACTAAGACATGTGAGTTGGCAGTCAAGGTTAACTTTTAGATCGGTAATTCCAGTTACTCAACGGAGTTTCTAGCTGCTAGTGCATAGTCGTGAGGGGAGCCACCGACCTGGATAATATCATTATCGCACAGTTGAAACTAAAATTGTGAGTGATACTTTAGGAATAGATGGCATATATATCAGAGCAGGTCGCCATTCTGATGTTTTGACCTGGAATGTCAGAGAGTGGAGTAATTAGACTAGAATGATACAATATCACACACCACTCAAATAAGAAGTGGAAAAAAGTGCAAAGGGGAGACTCCATTAGATCAAACAACGAGAGCAATGTATATCACTCATTAACCAAGTATTTTGCGGAAGAAACATCAACCAAAACCTAACTAGAGGCAGTTGCAACTTCTAAGATGCTACATGTTATTAATATGAATAATATATGGGATTCAATAGACACACTGTTATGAAAGCTTGAAGTCTGTGAAATATCAGTCTATCGGGGATTATTACTTATAAACGGAGTTGACAGAGGCAAGAATGAAGATGTCTTAGAGTGTCTTAGCAAGAACATAGAAATATCGAGAACAATAAAGATCCGTAAACTCGAATACATCTCGAACGATACATCATTATGCATCTAATAATTCAGAGCAAAATAGCCGGAAGAAGAGGTTCAGGATGAAGAAGAACAGCTTCGTAATAGGGGAATGGTTTCAGAAATCTACCGCATCTTTGTTTCGAGTGGCGGCCAATACAGTTGTAATAGCCCATATGATAGCCATCGTCCGAAAGCGGACATGGGACGTGGTACCAGAAGCAGAACTTCTAACTAAATACATTATATTTTGTTTATATTTTTAACAGACAAGTAACACGATTATACAAATGCATTACTCAACAGATATGACTGGTTGCATTCCTTGTGTGCCGACTAAAATGCGCTTCTTTGCTTACTGCAGCCCATTTTTCACATCGATGCCCGGATTCCCCAGATTCTCGGCTTGCCTGCCAGGCCAGTGCTACAACCGCCTCTGCAACGTCAACACTGCCACCGGGTTGCAAGACTGCGTCAACTTCGCCCCTCAGAACCAGTACCCCAGCTTCCAACCGTTGTTGGATCTGGCTAACCGATTCCAGGCCGCATTCAATCCGCCCGCCCAAAACGTACAAGATAACCGTTGGGTAAATATTGATGATACTTTTTGTGTCAGTGTTAACTGGTAATAACGGTTTGTATGTATGTATGTAGGTAAAAGGTCCAGAGAAATGTAAGTACTTACAATGACTAACACTTTTGTACGGTGGCATGATCCTTCGTTAGGAACTACGAGGAATGTCTTTATAAATAAGATAAAAACCAAATTACCACGTGGACTTTGTAGCACTCAACGTTTCGACGATGTTGCAACTGCCGTTGACCAGGGTAGACTGAAGTGCTGTCAAACCGACCCAAAGTGTAGCAAGAAAAATCGGTGACCTGCGACACATATTGGATAGCGGAATGAACCACTGGGTGCAGTTTTCAAATTCCATTGTCCTATCCAAAGAACATTTTTTCTTTCCCCATATGATCCGGCAAACTATTAAAATGCCACTATTTCAATAAAATAGAAGGATTTCAACTCTATACTCCTAGGAACCCTTTTCTTAAAATGTTCTCGCCGTACATTTCCGAGTGCAAAGAAGCGAATACAGTGAGTGTTGTGCGCAGGGCAGAATTTAAAAATTCTGCATAGTAACAGCAGTAGTTTGCCGCCTATCCGCAGAACAACAACGTATGACAACTGACAGCACTTCAGTCTACATTGGACAACGGCGGTTGCAACTTTACAAGGTAAATCCATTGTTGTCTTTTTATAATATCAAACAACATTGATAGAGAAAAAAATCGCCTATTATAACATTCAAATACTGCGGATTAGCTTAACAAAGCAAATGCATAATGAATGAGAGAAAAGAAGCATAATAATAAATAGAAACAGAGCTGACATGGAACTCAAAGACCAGAGAGGGTATATAATAATATTATTATCACACTTCTAGCAGATGAACAGTGGATTAAAAATCGGACTAAAAATCGGATGTGGTGTGTCTAGGACAGCTGTTATGCCGCATGCGAGCTTACACCTTAGAATTAAAATTAAGAATTAACTTCTATAAAACATAGATTTTGGCTACAAAAATGACAGAAACGAAATGGCAAAGGCTTAACCTCTTCCTTAATCGATTCTGTCACCCAACTGGGGCTAGCCTGTTCTAGGGTGGCAATACCTCTAATAATACAATAGATTATTTAAACATTGTAGTAATATGCTCATAAAATATAATTTGCCTTAAAATGTGGTTGTCAAAAAAAGAAAAATAGAAAGAAAGATCACCCATTAGCTGCCCCCTTTAAAGCATTTTTTCTAGAGAGATTAAGATCTTTAGAAAAATGAAACAGATATTTTGCTGGCAGGCCACGAATACCACTTCCACTGAGGCAAGGTGAACAGTGGAGCTATTTTGGGTGATGTCATTTGCGAGATCATAGTATTTATTTAGTTTGTATTTGTGATCTATGGCGATATTTGATTCCAATGGCTGTTATTTCTACAATGAGTGCATCCAAGACTGTGCATCCAGATTTAAAAAAAAAAAATACTGCATCGAGACTGAATTGACCTCCACAATCCAATCGGACGCTTTTTTGATTATTGAGAAAGTTTTGCGGTGGAACGCCATTCTGCACAAACGGATTGGATCAAACTCTTGTTGGCACGAGCAGCTAATTACCTTGCAAATGACGGCAAGGACTTTGTGGTGGTAGTGTAACAACCTTGATGTAAGGACAACTTGTGACCAGCTAAAACATAAAACTCCTTATTTTTAAAAAATCTATTTTTTGCATAGATTTATTGTGTAAGTGTTATTTTTCAACATAATCATAATTCACTTGGATGCAATTTTTAATGTGCACTAAAAGTTTTTTATGCCCTCATAAAAACACACTGTCAGTACCTTTTCCAGATACTCAGTTACTTTTTCCTCCCTTCTTCGTCTGTATCCATCGTTCTTCCTCCGAAATGTTTCTTCAGGCTCAAGAACAAGTGGAAGTCCGAGGGAGCGAAGTCTGGGCTGTAGGGTTAAAATGTCACAATCAAACTGATTCAAAATGGCTTATGTGACACAGGCAACATGGGGCCAAGCGTTTACATGCAGAAGGCAAATCACCTTTATCAGAATGACTCGTCTTCGATTTTGGATTGCTTTGCTAAGGTTTTTTCAGTGTCTCACAGTATTAGGCTGTGTCTATCGTGGTTCCGGTAGGCGTAAACTCGATGAGAAGAACCCCTTTCGCTACGGAGGTGGCGGCAGTCGACATGGAGACAATCCTAAAGAGCGTCACAAATAAACCAAGTTTGATCGTTAGCCAGGGGAAGAGAAAAAACCAAGCTACATAGCAGTACTGCCAACATCAGGAAAAAACATTTCCCTCGGGCGCTAGGCGCTTAAGTCTTTTTTTTCCGGATATGTCTAATAGGGGACATGAACTATCCTCTGTATAGTACGAGTGAAAGGCAATTAGTAAAATGAAAATGAAAATATTGTTAAAACAATTAAAACATGGATAATGCAGAATTAACAGAAGTAAGAAAATTTATATGGCGACAAATTTTTATAGATAATCGAGCAAATCGTAAGTATGTGCAACTCTAACATTATTTATACAGTGGTAAAGTTTTATCTAATATACAGATGTCCAAACATGTGTGCGGTAGCATAAAAGTAAAATAAAAATAATACTACACAACAAGCAATATATTATTTGATATTTTGTAAAACTGTACTTAATGGCATTATCCTGACAAAGAGTTCTAACAGAATTACCAGTTCGTCACTCCAACTGAAACCGGCCGTCTTAGTTCCCCACTTGTATGGGCAGAAATCTATCAGACTCGCCATAGTGCATCCCCCCCTCCCACATCCACACAGACACACACACAATGATGCACATGCAATTATGTACGCCTTATACGCAAGTATGCTTCGGAGTCGTGCCAGCCTATATATTTTTCAATAGTGTAACGTTACTGACACTTTTAAGCTAGAGAAAAGATTTTTGATTACGCATCCACACGCTATTTGTCGCAATAATGACTTCAAACTAGGTACAGTCCGCGTCAACATTCTCGGTCCCTCGCATGCCGGCTCAAAAATGCGCTCACAAATACATATAATACAAGTTCACCAAAAACTGTAAATCAATGTGCGAGACAGAAAATCAAATTGCCTTGAGAATGAGAAGCCGCTATACAACACCTAAAATCGTGTATTGGTGTGGCTGAGCCAGTGTGTGAGGGATTGAAATTGTGACGCGGCCTGTAAGAGTGGTCGGATTTCTCTTATAAACCTAATTTTTAATGTAACCTCACAATAATTAATAAAATGGACATAAATCTGGGCTCTTGGAATTACCCATCAGGAAATCTGGGAAATTCAAAAGATCGACGTTCTGTGTCTCATTCAATATCACTTTAAAATCGAGTGCGGTGATGATTTTATTAAAGGTTGATAGATGAACCTTCTCTACTTGACTCTCGCACTAGTTTAACAATTTTTGAAACTCTTACCGACCGTAGATGCCGTGCCATATATTATAAATTCTTACAATATGTCATGTGTTTTCAATTGTTTCATTCCATTTTCTAACAATAATGGTACTCGTGCTAAATTAATGTCTTGCAATTGGTAGATGATGTGCCAGTAATGCGGTAAAAAATATGGTTATGATAACAGATGTCCCACGCAAAAAGTACGTAGAGCCTACAATAAACGATTCCATAACAAGTACCTTTCCAGGAAGTGGTACGCACTATAGCATGCCCTGTTTGGACTCCTGTATAAAGTTTTACTTAATATAAATGTTGGTGGATTTTTGTTTTTTGTGTAAGAGGATTTGGTCATTTTGTTTGATCGTATATTTATAAACTGTACCATTAGAATTTAAAGAGAATATACTATGTACCATTCCAGGCTGGCCAGAGATACAAAAGAGCAGCTAGAAGAAGAAATGAACATGTAAGTAAGCTACGTCAAAAATAAAAGGTCTTTTAAACTCTACAAACTGCCCAATTCAGAATGGCCAGATTATTCAATTCCAGGATTGTATCGGACAGAAATATGCGTAGACTTATTTCGCATAATAACCATGTGAATCGCAAGCAATACAGTGAAGTAAATATAGCTAATGTCTTTTTTTAAATTCATTAGCTTTTTGCATTTTATTATTTATGTAATACTAGAAATGTAAAACTAGTTTATAAATGTAAAGCTAGCTTGGGTAAATCTGCAGGTTGCTTAATAATCAATGGGTGATGGGGCTTTTTAATAAGTTTAATGGCTTACTTTTTAAAAGGTATAGGAAATAATATATTATGACCTATAGTTGAATATCTCAAAAATAATTATGGCTTCTTTTCTCTTAAGTTATGTGCAAATGGATATTCAGTCGTTATTATTAGTAACGAATTACAAACTGTTTTAATCTGTGTTGCACAATTCAGTAAGCATCAACATTGAAAATGATATTGAAACATTGAAAATGTTTTGGGCTGAAATTGACACATGAATAACTTTTCTCATTTGACTGAATAAGTGTTGTCATTTGACTTTTCCCATTTGAAGCAAAATTTATATAAATTTAGAGAATAATTGTATAGTTTCATTAATTTCCCAGGGTCAACAAGGTCAATCACAGCAAAACTACCACGAACAACCAAACCAGGGTGGACCGCACGATTCTTCAAAACCACAAAACCAGCAAGGTCAAGGACAACAACAACAGCGCCCACAACAAGGACAAGGTCAGCACGGACAGCAAAACCAAGGCTACCCAGGCCAACAAAACCAGGGCTATCCCGGACAACAGAACCAAGGTTACTACCCTCAAAATCAGTGGAACAACGGTTGGACATTCCCCACCTTCCCCCTCATCCAATTCCCTCAATTCCCTCAATATCCCATCAACAGCAACCTTGACAACAGATTCGGAGAGATCGACGAGGCCGACATCTCATCAACGCATGCACTTAATTCGTTCGTTTGCGATTCATCCGGCTGCGTGCATAAGGAGTGTCTGAATGGAAAATGCACCGAGAAAAAATGTGACATCGATAAGAAGAACTGCGTGGAGGTGGTGAAAGACCCAAAACCGGAAGAAAAGAAAAAAGATTAAGATTAAGTAAATAATAATAAAATCGAGTCTCTAGTAACAATATAATATGTGCAAATATCCATGATAATGAAATATCCCCTATAAGCACGGCTTTTAATTAAAAAAATTCAAAATGTTTTGTGTTAATATTTTTAAATTGAAAATACTAAAAGGAAAATCATGCATCCTCTACTTTCCCACATTCGATAAACTCAATCCTGTGGCATGTGGCTGCCATAAGACGACAAATAAAAAAATCAGACAATGAACCGCTTAATTGGTATTGGCAACCGCTTAAGTAGTTAAAACTTTTTGAAAAATAAAACATACCAAGAGGCTTCTAAATATAATAACACTACAATCGCAACAGAAAATTTAAACAAGCAAAATCAATGTTGACATGTCTCCAGACAAATAAAATAAAAATACTGTTTTTAAAGGCAGTGTCTCCGGTGCCAGCATCAGTATTCCACACCAAAATTTACACAGATGCCGACATTCGTAGTCTGTCGGCTACCAATTGATAGACCGGTGCTTCCGAATTATGATTTTAATTAGGGATGTAACGATTGTTGGTTTACTGATTTACTTGATGTACTGAGTACGATTCCGATTACTTGAATATAATCGCCGATTACGATTCCAATTATTGTCACAGTTCTGATTTGATTTATTCATCATGCCTAAAACTGTGCGAGATATGACTGTTGCACAGTAGATAAGGCGGGATCGTAATATTCATACCTACATAGAAATCTAAACATATATTATTATCACAATTTTTTGAAATGAAATGGTTTGGTTTATTCATGTTTTATTAGGTAATTGTTTAAGATTTACGCCATGTAACTAAAGTTAACTATAGGAATTTTTACTACAAAAAAAATAGCATTCGTGAGTTATCAGATGACAGTCTATTTCTTAAATTACTCTGGATAAATTCATCTGTTGAAAATAGTCTCTCAGATGATACTCAACTTAATTGGAAGGACAGATATTTTTCTGCAATTTTCTTGAGTATTTCAGATTTAGATAACGTTATGGATATCAGTTTTTATTCTTGAGTGTGTCCCTTATCAATACTGCTGTTTGCATCTGCCACACCTATTTAGTTAAGATGTATTTATATTTGATTTGTATTGTTTATTGGTGAAAATAAATAAATATTAAAATTAAAAATAAATTTCGATTTAACCCATGAGGCTGCTGACATATAGGGAACCTGTGTCACTTCTATAGTACCAAATGTTTTTAAAAAAAATAATTACTAGTTTTAATAATCTTCAGATATTCTTCATCATCTTTATTTTGACATTCTATCTCAAATTAATATTACTAAGTACTTAATCTCAACTATTTTTTAATCGCGACTTTTTTATCTTGACTATTTTAAATCACGACTATTCTTTATCTCATAGATATCCTTGATCTTTTATGCAAACAATTACTTTAATTTATTTTTCATTAACAACTATGCATTTGTAAATGAATGACATCTATATACTGATATCTAATGCAGTTAGTTTAGTGGAAGGTTTGCGACATGATATTTAATAAATACACGATTCTTCCTCTGGGTTAATGCTTTCTATCAGTGGCGGTACTGTCATAGAAGCCTGAAAGCCCGGCTTGCCTTACTCTGAGAAGAGCCAAAGTATTACATTTTTAAAAAGCATCGAATTCCAAATGCCCGCCAAAATTTGAAATTCGCGCCATTGTTCAAAATCCGCGTAAAATGGCGCATCACCTAGATGCCACGCCACTGCTTTCTATGTATGCATGTAAGCTATTTTTTTGTAAATTTCTAAAAAAAAAAAAAAAAATTATCGTATTAGCTAATGGCATTATCCCTTAGAGCCTCAATATCTCAGGAAGCTGTCTATTGATACAGAGCTCAAGCAGGTAATGCAGAAAATGGTAATACTGACAACAATCAGAATTGTGAGGTTTCTGCAATTGTAGCTGTTGACAACCTGGGCCTGGTTTGATAATGTAGAGCCTGCCTCGGTGGTCTAATCTGCCCAAAATTACCAAGTTTTTAATTTATATACTAAAATAATAAGATATGATATAATACTTCGGACATCAGTAGGGTGAATTTGGCAGGAAAAAAAAAGACTTACCTGATGCATCAGCTTCCTTGCTGTCAGTGGAGTGGTGGATGCAGTGGTGTCAGTGCTGATACTTCTGAGGAGAGCGGGTGGCTGCAGGGGAACTTGAGGCTGAGCAGAAGCGGCACTTTCCACTTCTGCACCTTCGCCTGGACCGCCATGTCTAAAACAAAATAAACATATTAGTAAAAAAAATCTTCTGTGTGAGGTTTACTGAGAAGAGAAGGAGTACATGGATATTTCTCCACACTTATATACTATTGAGGATATTTTTGGAAACTTATCTTCAAAATAGCCGAAAAATCATAACCCATGCTGAGCTAACATACCAAGAAGGCACACAGTGGAATGAAAGGGGATTGAGGAACAAGATAGACCGGCAATGCAGGGATTGTCACGTTCGTCAATTGGACCTGAGGAACCCACTTTACCACTGGCAGAGGGGCTCACGAAGTCAATTTTTATAACAGAACTAGCAAACGGATAAGACAGGTGGAGGCAAGCAACAAACTTGAGGCCAGCAAAAAGGGCTGTAAGGAAACCCACACTAAAATTAACAGTAACAGCAAGTTAACAGGACAGTCGACGACCCTGTAAGCACTATATGAACATATGATGAAATGGGTGAGTATGTTATATGTATATACATATTACATACTCCCACCGGTATGTATATAATATGTAAAGTGGGTGGCCATATTAATAGGCATACTGTACATTTTGGTACTAATTTGCACATTACAAAACCAAACTCATAAACCGTGCTTATTTTTTAAAGCCAACAGTCATTGAATTATGGTATTTCTTACCTACATAAATAATAAAATAATTTCCGCCATCAGTCATACAAAATAATACTTGTAAATAGTGAAATTTTGTCACGGAAAAATTATTCCGGTAAGATTTGCTTCTCTTAATCACAATATCATAAACTAGTGTTACATTGTTTTGTTGGTGCAAAGGTGGGCGCGTATTTATCAAGAAAGATGAAAACGCGAAGACTTTTCGCATCCAAAGTGAAGA
>JAOPUG010000384.1:20025867-20035886 GCA_027564375.1 Micropterix facetella | reverse complement strand
AATTTGAAACTTGTTAGCATGTTATCTGATGTCATGTTAAGGGTTTGGAATTTGTGTACTGAGTTTAGGGTTGTCCTAAACTCAGTACTTACCTAGTGATAATTTGGTAATTATGTTTTGACCTTTAAGGGATATCCTAAAATAAAAAGATTTAGAAAGGTGCATGGTTTGCAATGTTATACTAAAAACTTGTGGTCTAATCAGATAATCGCATTCAGATTCTGGCCTTAAAAAAATATATTTTCATCGAATTCAGTTAGTAGTGTTTCAATAGAGAATACCCGCATTTTTTATTGCGTATTGTGGAGTGTAGTCTTAAACTTAATTTTCTGTGTTTTTTTAAAAGGCTCATATTTTCTGAGTTTAAGGCTTCAAAGATCACTTGCAAAGCGTGTGCATGGTCAGCTGTGGTATTGCAATGTATACACTTTGTTTCATTTCAACTGCTTTCTGACGACTCAGCTGATGATGTAGAAGAAGGCTTTCTCTTCACTCGCCACTATTTTCCCTTTTTATCTATCTGTAAAATAATAATAAATTCAGCTATGATAACCTATGCGGAAGATTTTTTAAAAATTATTATTTCATACTTTATGAAACGCATGAATTTAATATTAGTTGATTCGGATTAAGACCATTTATATTCGCTATAGGTATGAAAAAGTCCTGAATTCTTAATACAATACAATTTGTGTGTCATTTTCTAGATATAATTTTAATATTTTTTTATAAATTACTACAAAAAGGTATCCTAATAAAACCACAATTGAGAACTGGGAAGGTTATTTAATCATTTTGTTTATATATTATGGGTTTAATGTTATGAATAACTTTAGCAATATTCTGTTGTTGAATAGCAAATCGATGAATTTATCATTATTGACCTTACTCCCCAATTGCCAACAGGCATGACTCGAAGTCGAGATATCCAGAACTGAAGCGATAAAATCAACAACGTCCCTATCTAGTGTTTGGGTCATATTAATTGATATTGCGCGCCGATCTGCTACGTTGTTACTGTTCTAAAATAGCTGATTCTATGATTACATACGACAATGTCTCAGCGATATATAACAAACGACAGAGAGATAAATGAAAAACTGATTTTGAAAAAGGAATATTATGGCGTTGAATTTTAGCCCACGATGCTACATAAAAAACTAAGAGGGTGCAAATAAGGAGAATATTAATATTGTTTTAAGATTGTAGTCGGTCGATCATACAGCAAAAAGTCCTTGCACATCACTAGTGCCTGCGTAGAGACACGAATTCTGCATCGTCAGCAATGAATATTTCCCAAATCCACGCCCAAACATCAGTTATATTAGATGATTACAGTTACGGTGACTACCTCTCTCTAACCGTGAAACACTGACATTTTGCAGTCAAATTTAAGTTCCTCCCGCTTGTATTTAATTATAATAAAAATATGAGTATTGTAGAAAATGTCTTAATTTTTAGTACTGTGATGCGAAATTTCAATAATTTGATTTTTTTCTGAATACAAATAAAAGCTGAAGTCATAAACATTTTTATATTTTGCATTTTTCTTGGAAATTATAGGGGCAAACAACTTGAAACTATATTGGTAAGAAGTGCCAAGTAAATGATTAAAATGTGATGCAGCCATATTTTTCATTACTTTCATTTTTTCATTATAATCATTCAAAAAACCAAAAAACATATTATTTGTAACGCGCAATTTCAGAAGACTGGTAACGTCGCGCATGCTATAATAGTCTTTCGGCATATTGTGCCCCGCTGGTAATTCACTTGCCATACGAATGGGATCTCCGCGCAAGCAATAATAGCACAGTGGTGGACTGTGATACAGTGGTGGACTGTGATACAGTGGTGGACAGTGATACAGTGGTAGACTGTGATACAGTGGTAATACTGTAATACAGTGGTAATACTGTGGTAATGCGATGGTAATACTGTGATAATAGGCTATAGGTGTAATGCGGCCCGCTGGTGTTTTCCTAGGCGCATCATTCCCTATATTTAGCCAACAACGGCCTCTTAACCCCCCCCCCTTCCAACCCTTTCTCTCTAGTCAAATACGACGCATTAAATGGGATTTTTGCTATTTGGGACAGTGGCGAAACTAGTCGATACCGCTATAATCAGTACTTGGCACGCCCGATAGATGGCAGATGGCAGTGCCGTTAAGAAATTTCCTTAAAATAAACATTGGAGCTTTGCTTCTATCGTGTGTACAACACTTCTCTCTTTTTTATATATGCTTCGATTTGTCCCTTTAAGTAAAATCAACAGAACCTAGATTTTCTGAATGGTTGAATAATAAACTGAACGCACCCACAACAATTGTCAAGTGTCAGTCGGTTAACTGTCAAACCGGGATAGTTCGTGGTGTGTGTTGTAATTTGTAAATGAAAAGTTGTATTTTTTTAACTGAAAATGTCATTTTTGCTAAACAGGCACGTCGTATTTCGGTTGTCTCATTATGTGTTCACAACTACAGCGTATTCCGACAGAAGTTACTCGACTGTCCTAACTAATTTTAATGGGAATCTTAATAGATTCAAATATCAGCCAGTCTTGTTGAAGCCAGCTGCCAGGAATATATCTTTCGACTCGATCGTAGCGTGGCAACAAGGTGTTTACACGTCTATATCCCACAGTTCTACAGTGGGAGTGTTTCAAGATGCTATATTGAATATTCACTCGACGACTGGATTGCCATGGTGGGCTACAATTGTCTTAACAACGGTGATTATCCGCACTTCAGTGACAGTACCGCTAGCGATTTATCAGAACTATATCCTAGCGAAAGTCGAGAATTTGGTCGACGAATTTAAAGCAATCATCGAAGAGCTCAAAATGGAGACGGCGATGGCTAAAAAACAGTATAACATAAGCGATAAAAAATTACGCGTGCTCTTTGCTATCTCGATGAAAAAGCAGTGGAATAATTTATTGATAAGGGATAATTGCCACCCATTCAAATCGACCATTTTGGTATTTTTCCAAATGCCGATGTGGATATGCACATCGTTCGCTCTGAGGAATTTAGTGTCGATGGAGCCCGTCCCGGACCTTTTAGCTCTTATAACCTACAAGGAATTGTCCATTGAGGGATTCGGATGGATTACCAATTTGATAGATGTCGATCACTCGTTGATTCTTCCGGTATTCTTGGCATTGCTGAACCTGACGATCGTCGAGCTGCAAGTGATGACGAAAATGACTAAACAAACATCACGGTTGCGTAAGAATTTGACGCACGTGTTTAGGGCCGTTGCAGTGATCGTCGGCGGCATCTCCGCGTACGTCCCGAGCGCTCTGTGCTTGTACTGGACAGCATCGAGTGCTTATGGACTATGCCAAAATCTCATTTTATTATCGCCGAAGGTCAAGAGAAAATGTGGCATTCCGGTCTCTCCAAGCGAAATTGAATATCCTTATACGCATATCAAGTTGAAACTAGGCGATAGGTTTAAAAATATTGGTGCTTTATTACGAAAGACGCCTAAGTAAGTATATTTCAAGAATAGCAGCTTTGAACTTCTAGCGTTAAGGAAGATTAGGAGGAAAAGGTTCGTATGAGGTCAGGCATACTCCAGATTAAAGTAAGTTTGATCATTGCAGGGGTGCATTTTGCTTAGGTTTGGGCTTAGTGTTACGTAGAATGTTTAAGAGAATAATAAATAATATAAATACAAATGGACCTGTCATGGAACTCACCTGGGTGGGGTCAATCATAATATCATTATTAGATTTCTAGGGGGCGAGCGGCAGACTCCGGACTTAGGATCGACTGTTGTATGTTTAGGACAGCTGTCTTGCCACATGTGAGCATCCACCGTAACACTCGTCCACTCTCCCTTCGAAGCCCAAGTATTTGATATGCGGAAATCGCAGTTTCAGATATTTTTTCTAGGAATAGTTGATTCCTAAAGAGATTAAGATCTTTAAAGAAGTGAAACAGAGATTTGGCTGGCAATGGCAAGTCCCGTCCGCCAACTTCAACCGCATGAAGATGAACAGTGAAACTGTTTCGGGTGATGTAATATGCGTGATCATGGTTTTATTTAGTTTGTACTCGTCATCTTTAAGGATATTTGATTCCAATGGAAGTGTTCTACAATCCAGTCTGAAGCTATCTCGGTTATTGAGAAAGATTTCGGTATTGAGTGGAATGTTTTTTGCCTTTAGAGCCACCCCGCACAAACCGTATTGTGGATTTGGACCTTTGTTGGTAGACCCTTTCCTTCAGACCCTTGTTGGCAAGAGCCAATGAGAGGCTAATACAGTAATCCCCAGGGGGGAAGAGGCAATCGTTCTGTGTATCGTGCATTTGTCTGGCGATTTTAACAACCATACCAGTACACTCATGCACATCATTCAGTTTAGGAGGTAACGATTAGATAACATTTAACAATATTAATAGGATAAATAAATATGGGGTAGCTTTGTGTGGCTTCTGACCATCGTGTGCTCGTAAGGCCATTCATCCACGGACGCTATTCAAAAGTGACGGAACGGGTTAGTAATAAAGTTACATAATAATTGGTGACACTGAGTCATACACAGCACTACCAAAGTTGTCGAAAAACAGTGACTCAAGGTGGTATTGTGCAAAAGTATTGCTTGGGAAATAATCGACATGACTAGTGATTCGAGCGATGAAGAAGATTTATTAGTTCTCCACTACAGTAGACGACGGAGAAGCAAAAGAAGATTTTGGAGACTGTGCCAAGAATTGTAGCAAAAACTACAATAATTGTACTTTACTATTCGGACATGTTTTCAGTCTAGGCTGCCTGTACAGTTGGGTAAATTCCAAAACAAATTAAACCGTTCTGCAATCCTCTTCCATTGGTTTCCCTATAGAATTCGCATATAAATATCTTTAGTTCGAATTAGTAAGTACACGAACGGAGTTGCCATGGAATTCACCAACCAGAGTCGGGCCCATCATAATTACTATTGTTACACTTTTGGGGGTGAGCGGTGGATTCCAGACTAACGACCGGCTGTAGTAGATTACGGACTAGGCGACCGATATGAGTTTGTAACTAGTTTGTTTTGAGTAGCGTCGTGGACGAAGGGCCTCCTAACTGATCTCTCAGAGGGATTGGTTGGTATTAATGTAGGTTAGGAGTCCTGACCTTTATGATGTTAAAATACAATGGTACTTAAAAGACTAAATTCTAGTGGTCAGCCTGAGATCACTATAGCAATCATTATAGCTTCTTATCGTTTCTTTCAGACTCTAGTGGTGTTATCGACATACACATCGGGCAGGAACCCAACCAACTTCTACAATCCTGACCAGTTTTTACCGCATAGATGGTGGAATGCGGATTCTGACCCAAATAAAGGTGTCCATGTTCCATACGCCACAATGCCCTTTGCTATGGGTGCCCGATCGTGTATTGGAAGGAAAATCGCCATGTATCAATTGTCTGAAGTCATCAGCTCCGTAAGTATTTATTTCTTTAAAAAAGTTCTTTCAGATGATTGAATTGTTACGTCTAGTGACATTTATGGATCAAAACTTTGACTTTCTTTTTCAGATAATCAACAACTACAATATGGCTTCACTGAACAATAAAGACATTGATTTGATAATGAGAATGGTGTCAGTGCCCAGTGAACCGATTAAGATTAAATTTACTGTAAGATAATATAAATATAGTTTATTAGTAATTATTATGAATGAGTTTCGTTTGAGGAAAAGTGACCAGCTGATCAGATAAAAACTAAACATAGATATTTTAAAATCATTTTATATTTTGTTACATACAACAAAATGCTTAAGATGCCTATCGCCTGGCTGCAAATAATGTGCACTAGCTGTGTTGTCTATTTTGCCTAAGATTAACGAGATTGAAAACGGTAGGTTTTGTAAAACAAAACAAAGTACACTATTTTTCCCCCCTTGTTTTAAAAGTTGAGTTTTTTTTATTCCAGGTTATTTTGCACGAGAAACTGAGTTCAAAATCATCACATATATGTAGATATTAACAAAGCTAAATTTGCTGTAACACTGACAAGTCGGATATTCTGCACTTCAAACCAATTTTGAAAATTCAGTATAACTAATAGGTAGACCTGTATCTTAGTCACAGCAAGTACACTATTTGCAGCCAGATGTTAAGCATACATTTAATGTTTATTCACAGCCTTTTTAGTAAGTAATGGTTTATTTGATGTTATTTACCGTTTATTTACATTTTGACAAAATGGGAACTAGAAGAGTGTCTGAGCAATGTGTTTTCGATATCGTCCAACCATTGCTGTTTATATTCAGTTTTTAAAATATTTTCAAATAGCCTCCACCGCTCTTTTTCGCTCATCTCTCCCGTTAGCATGTATGCCAATGCTTCGATGCACAGAAACCCCATGCCCTCATTCAGTGACCATATGTATATTTTATCAGCGTTGTTCGGTTGCATTTTAAAAAAGATTATCCCGCGGCTGAGAAATACGCACAGCTTCTTGAGCAAGAAGCGATCGGTTAAGATGAGCGTTTCCAGAGCCGTGTCCAGGCTGTCGGGCAGCGGGAAGGTGGGGATGGGCTCTGAGCGGACGCTCATCTGCAGAAGCGTGACCAGATACTCGAAGCTCGCCTTGGACACGAAGGGCAGCCGTACGCACTTTTCCTGCGCCTCTTTGAAGCCGCCCGTCAGCATGGCGTTGAACACATCCGACTGCTCGCAGAGGAAGGTCTTGTCCGTCTCAACTATGGTCAGGTCGTCTAATTGGAAAACGATTGATGCGTAATTGTCCAGGCGCTCCTTACCCTCGGACGCGTCGACATGCGCCGGAAGCTTTTTCGCCGCCTTCATTATCATTCTGAATATGTTGCTTTTCGGATTTCTGATTTTTAGATTAATCGCTAGTCTGGATACGGCGGTCGCCGTCGCTTCTACATGCGTAGCCATGAGGATGTCCAATAGTTTACATTCGATGAGCATTTTCTCCAGCGGTTTGTGCGAACTGAAACAGAATTAAAGTGTTAAGAAACGGCAGTCTTGTCTCGCAAAATGGTTTAACTGGCTGATTTGACTGTTAAAAAATATAATCTTCCCGATTTACCTCAAGATAAAAGGCAAGTTTTGCGCCAAGACTTGCTTCGCTTCTTTACTACCCTTCAGTAATTGATAGAAGGCAAGATTAATCCTTTACTTGTTTATTCGTTCAGATATCATATTCATTGCATGATTTTGTTAAAAAATATTTCATATACATAATTATAATGTTTTATCGGTTCGTTATGGTGTTGTAACTTAATTTCATCGTGTCAGATCTTATTAATCCAATTCTCTTTGTTCAGTTCTTTGAAGATATAAAATAATAATTTCAGTTTTCAAGGAATTTTTCTATTACATAAATGTCAGGGCATACGCCTCAAAGAATCAGAGGCGAAATATTGCATTTTTATCTATTTTAAAATTAATTGTTTTTTAAGATCCATTAACCCTGTTTATTAATAATATAACCCAGTTCCATCCAAGTTTGTTCCTATCCCGTGTTAATACCGAGAAGCTAAAACAAACGCAGTAGCATAAAACTCATTAAACAATCAATAGAAAAGGAAGTCATAATTAATTAGGTGGTAATGTTTAATAATTCACATTAAAATATAGTACCAGCTCACGCATTTTAGTGACTGAGTAGGTAGACCCATCGTTCGTTTGGTCTATCTTATGAAATTAAATAAAAAAAATAAAAACCCAGCATTGCTTTTTCAGTAACATGTCAAAAGCACAACATCTATTGTAATTAATGAATGCAAATAATATTTCCGTTTTTAATGGCTGCATTTTCTACTACACACGTGAATTGCCATTCGCTCATTTTCTTGTTGCGTCACCTGATAATTTGCCAAACGTGCAACGTATGTACGTGACGAGCGATTACAGAAGTAAAATCGACGAAGCTTACCGTATTCAGAAGTGTGCGACATTCAATCATTACATAATCGACGACCATCTTTCTTTCTGACAGTATTAAATTTTCGTGATCAATAAAATGTCGGTAAATCCGTCATTATTAAAAATAATTATATACAAACATTACATATAATCAGCGGAAACAATCTAGAGTATAAAATAATTGCAGACCAAAAATCTATTATTCGCAATCAGGAAAGATCTTTGTATGCCTACATACACGTTAAACATGATCATTAGTGATTTACCAAAAATGCTCTCATTACTTCCTGCAATGGGATCATAGCCGAAAAACACACAAGTGAAGGTCATTTTGAAGTAATACTTTTTAACCCTGCTATCGCATCCGATGCGGATAAAGATATTGGCCAGAGAAGACAATCGAAAAAAGAAACAAATTTTATTATTTTTAGGAATAAAAGAATTAAAAAAAAACGGGCTTATTCTGACAGTTTGGCTTTTATCAGTAAGCATTAGAAAGCATAATACATCAACGGCGAAAGTCTACGCTCTCGCATATTAAACACGATTGGCAAATATATGCATATCGTCGAAGAATTTACTATTGCTCGAACAAGACGATTTGCCACAAAGAAGAAAACAGAATAAATATAAATACTCGGAACAAAAAATCTGTTGTCATCATCATATCGAACATTGAGGGCATTGGAAAAAAATATTTGTCTTTTCATTCCCTTATTTTGTTGATTACTATTTGGGGTAATTTCGTAAGGTTGAAATTTCTCTCTCAGTGTGTCTGCTTTATTCAAAGTTGGCAGCTATGTTTGTTTCTTTGAATGCAAATTCGATCAGTTTCTCGGCAACATGATCCTCGCTATTATTTGTCCCCTTGTCCTTCTTCGATAATATTCTATCCCAGTATCTTGAATTTATTAAATGAATTTGTTTCTACATTTTTTGATTGGTCAAGGCAAACAATTCCTCCAACTTTTGGGGCAATTAGTCGCGCCCCATTCGTCGTCAGGCGCCTTCCTCAAAGGCCGCGGATGGAATGTGAAGCAGGTGAAGCGTGCGTACGATCATCGTTGGTACCTACGTGGAAGTGGCTGTTCGAGGCACTGCTTTTTGGGGTCATCGCGAAGCATAAATTCGTACGAGCGCCGAGGAGATCTCGGAAGTCAGCGGCCGCGCCGATTGGGCGACTGGCCTACAAAGGCAGCCGCACTTGGCTAGTGGGTCATGAGCCGCTATTCACGATCCCCATACGATAGTGATGGAGCGCATCGCCACTATCGCATCCAATACCTCTTTTGTTATCACAAGTATGTAAATAAAAGACGTTATTTTATTGCCACATTCCTCTCTTCTTTTTGGAGAATGGTTGTTATCATCATAAAATTATTTCGACTTTCGTATCTGTGTTTATATTCTCTTTCTAAGCCATTGTTTCAAATTCTTCAGCCTAGTTCTGCGTCTCTCCGGCTTACCGAGTTACTATAAGGTATTTTATAGCTTATTTTTAGAGGCTCGAATGGTTCCATGTAGCTTGGCCTGATGACCAGTTTGTCTTGTTATTCGGTTCAACTCATGGTTCATCTCCCATCCGGTAGCCTCGTCGAAGAGGTTACTACCTTAGAAGACCTCATAAACAATCCATTGACTACTCAAACCCGAATGAGCTTGACGGGCAAAGGGCGCCTCGGTTCCGTGACAAATTATATCATCAAGTAGAGGCCGCGCAAGCGGCTGCATATCTGTGACCAGATTGGACGATGAAGGAATCCGCCGAATCTGGTAGTAATGTCGCAATGAAGCCCACTACGTGGTACTTCCCAGTGCCTCGCGGCAAGGCGTTATTTTCTTACGGGCTGATGGCGTAGATGACTGTGGATTGTGCAGTCCAAAGTCTTTGCTTTCATCCCACGGGAGACAGAACGACAACAGTCGTTATAATCACCTGAGGTAGTGGATTCGCCCGGAGCAATTGACACCCCTCCAGTAAATTCTGCCTGCAGTTGTATCCTGTAGTTGTAGGCAATTGTTATCTGCAGTACGCCGAGGGAACTGCCTCGGGAGGTCCTTGAGCGCTTGTGCATCTGTGCAACTGGGAAATTACCGAGGGGTGGGGGGGGG
>JAOPUG010000384.1:19925603-19936769 GCA_027564375.1 Micropterix facetella | reverse complement strand
CAAATCAAACAATCAATCAAAAATATTTATAAAATTTTAAAAAAGTATATATTTTACACTATTAAACCATCCTAACTAGGCCTCGCCTGTATTAAGGTAGGCTTAAGGATATTTATGTGGTGTAATTTACGTAGTTTACGGTGTCATTTATTGTATACATAGTATGGAGTGAATAGAAGTAATATATTATATTTAAATTGGTAGATATGTATACATATAATAGTTCGTAATAATATGAAATTTAAATACACATATCTTTGAATACAATATACAAAAATATATAAGTTATAGGTAGATAAATAATAATTCTAGATATATATCTTTGTTTATTGTCGACCATAGTCAAAACTGACTTTGTCAGGGTTTTCTTTACTCCGCGACTAATCTTAGATTTCAGTCCTCCAGAAACAAACACTATTCATTTTGTTGAACAGTCGAGGTGCACCGTAAGAAAAGCGTTTTTGTGCAAAACGTTCTCCTTTTTGGGATTAAGTGCTATCTATTTGCTGTTGCTCGTGTAACTTTGTGGTATTCTGAATACATATGGAGGTTCTCATGATCATAATAGTACAGAAGGATTACCTAAGCATTTATCTGACGCACGTCTAGCACTTTAGATTCCTTGTACAAGCTCTCAAAGGGATACCGGAATAGTTTTTTGTGAATTACTCTTAATATCAAATTCTGGGCCTTAATAAGAGGAGCAAGTGCTTGCAGCGAAGCTCCACTCCAAGATATGATTCCATATGCTAGTAAACTATGGGCCAATGCGAAGTACATAGTTCTTATCAAATCTTTGGATACCGCGTTTCGTAGTAACTTAAATGTATGTATAAGTTTTCTCATTTTGTTGCAGTGGACCTTTAGTGTATAGTCCAGTAGTGTATTTTTCTTACACTTTAGTGTATAATCCAGAGTAAAACCCTATGTACTTTATTATTGTGTGGTTGACATTTGACGGAGTTGGCATTGGTTGACATTTGACGGAGTAATTCACTTTATTTAAGGTTAAAGTTTCAGCGTGCCCTTGTTAGCCATGAATATGGACGTAACATTTTCGTGCAGACTTGGGTTGTCAATTGTCGCCACGAGTCGCCACCCTAGGACGGTATAGTAACTGCTGCCGTTCTTTCGTCCCGGAATTCGCCCACAAGTTAAAGCTCCGCTAACCAGACCGTGAGAGGCGAACTTCAAACCGCGAGATACTGGGAATTCCCCATCCAGTAGATCGTCCTCGCGCCCTGGCTACCACATTTGGACGAAATTCTCCATCCTCTAGTCTGGTTACGGATTCGAAGTCGCTGGTGCGGCCTTTATCTGACATTAGCAACAAATCGTATCCAAATTTATCGCGGACACGAGGCGCCAATTGCTCATCCGTATCGCTCGTGATCGGGTGGCCAACGAATCGTTTCTAAGAGTAGGCGACGGCAGATCGATATCTGCTCTAGCTTCTTAGGAAACATAACTGCAGCAGCTGGAAGAGTTCACTCCGGCTCTTCAGGGTAGTCTCTCTACGGGGGGGCTACCGGATGGGAGTTGAGCCGGAGTAAAACCGAGCGTCTCAACTAAATAGACGCTATTCATGACCAAGCTACACGGCCCCCTGTTCGGCCCCAACAGTTTTGTGAAATGATTTTAAAGTCGGCCTAAGCGAAATTGACTGTTGAAATCGACTTGGATCAGCATTTGGAGATCCAATTTAGACGCGAACGATTATATTTGAAATATGGCGAGAAAAGTGGAAGTCCTGCGACTGCATCCATTGCAACAACCATCGAAACATGAAAAAAATACTGGTTGAAGATCCAAAATCTACTAGAAGATAGAAGAGATGCATGTAAGATTCCATCACCAATCATCAATGAATCCTGCAACAACACTTCCTCGTTAGGAAGCTTTGCTCTCGTTATGTTTCCTATTCACCCACTCCAGATCGAGAACAGGCTCGTATAGCGTAGTGCAAAGGAATGTTTACTAAATTCGAATATGGGGAAAAATATGAGACCTGGATCTACGTTATAGCAAATTTATGACCTAGAAACCAAGCTGTAGTTGACAGTTTGGGTGTTTCCACAAAGAGGATCCTCCGAAAAAAGTCAAACATGGACGTAGCATTGGCGAGAAAATGGACATTTTTTTCCGCAAGCAACTATGTGGCGACAGTTTCGTTAGAAGATCGTAAAATAATCAATATTAAGTGGAACAGTGAAGTCTGCTTGCCATTATTTATCTTTAACAAGTTGAAACTAAAACGTTCACGTACAAAATAAAAAGTGACCCACGTACATAATAAAAAGCGGCTTCTTGATTAATCAACCAGTTGACGAAAAACGATTAATTATGCAGTAAAGAATTTCAAAGTTGGTAAATGCATAGAATGAAAGAAGAATATTGAAAGTAGTTTGCCAGAATAATTCATAGAACAAAGTATATAAAAAGGGCTTGAGAGGTGGCCACTAAAGTTAATAGATGCGCGTGAGAGAAAGAAAGACGACTTCTTGACGACTAGGTGCTTATTTTAGATGATAATCAATCCAACTCACGCAATTCAGTAGACTTGGTGCAGTCAGCAGTTTTCGAAAGCACCATTGTAAAACTAGACACACGTGAAAAACACAGGATTATGAAATAAATATCAGTCGCACTCGGTGTCAATAAGATGAATGAATTAATCGGAGAAAGCGCTGATGATTTTATACTAATTGAAGACGTGATAAATGCGAATAAAATATAAGGAAATAAAAAAGAACACGATTACAAGAAGAATGAAAAAATAGAACAAATTGATAGCACAATTGTCGTGGGAAAGGTACGTGACGGAAACAAAGACTGTTCGACTCTCTTGACGCAGATGGCGAATCGAATGATAAATAAGCACGTGTGCACGAAAATAAAGAGGCTGTGCGTGTTTTTCTGTGTTTCGATTGATATTGTGCAAGGACTGCTTTATATAATGGGGTTTAATAGCAATTTCGGTTTACTTTGTAGCCGGCCTAGCTCATGGTGAAGCTCCCATCTGGGAGCCTCTTAGAAGAAGTGAATTTAAAGAAAGAATTCCTTCGGGCAAGTCCTGGGCAGTGCATTCTGCAAAAGCAGTGGTGTATCATCTGGCGGATTACAGAAGTCTGGAAACTGGGGTATATATGTATATGTTGACCTGGTATCATCTACCTTTAAAATGTCCAATTGGCCACCCAATCTCAGTGACAGCGGGCAAAAGGCGCCAGCCACGGACTGAACCAAGTATGAGACCTGAATACACAGTACGAATTTAAAAACAACGAAATAACGACGAAACCATCCTTGCCAACGCCGAAGAAATTCAAGGCTGGCAATAGCAAGGCGGATCAGTCACCAGACCAGGCCGCGAGTAACTTTGTGATTTCCCAAGCTGAAGAAACTTTTAAGTGGTGACTTTGCAAAGTCAGCAGCGATAGAAGACTTTAACCAAATTATTTTTTTTTGCCATAGAATAGAAAAAAGATGAACCGAGGATTGAAGCATCTGGCGGAAGGTCAGAAGCGGCCGAGCCGCTTTATTGAGGTCAAAGCGAAAACGAGTGGGAAGGTTTGTTGGCTGCGTCGGAGTTGAAAACTGCAAAGATAACGCTCAATGTGAGGTCATTGGCGACGACATAAGCGAATCTCCGGGCGGCGTGCGTGGTCGAAAACCTTTATTTCACAATATAAAAAAAAGAAAGAAATAGAAACGGAGAATTGATGACACACAAACAATCTTGAGTAGTGGCTAAAGAGCAAGATTCACGCTGGTTATGTAATGGTGCAGTCTGTGATTTTAGTAAAAATAGGTGTAGTTGATGTTGAGGAAAGTGTAAGTCTAAACATTTTAAGAGGAAGAGAGCCAAACCTCATCATGCGTACCCGCCGCGATGTGGACTTCTATAGTCAGGACGGCTCCAAGGTGTCCTTCACTGCTTCCTACAGCCTCATATTAGGTCAATCAATTTGCACATGAAAAAGACCTCACGTTGCAAAGGTTCATGTATTTATATTTGTTTTATAATATTAGGGCCTATGCCGATAGTGAGACCAAGTTTCAAAAATTGTCAATGCTTTCCAAAAGTGAAAACTTTTACACAAAAAAACAAACTCTTTGGAGATTCTAGGAGTCACTTGTTGGTTAAGCTTTTGCATAAGCAAAGCATATATTAATCGAAGCCGCGTTTTTAGTGAATTTTCGAGTTCTATTGTGAAATTGTCTCAATTAATGTTACATGGCGCTTCCTGATAGGATTGATGCCAAACACTCTGCGATCTGAGGTTCTTTTTTGGCGGGATCTTGATCTGTATTTTTTGGAGATTCTAGGAGTCACTAGTTGATTCAGATTTTGCATAAGCATATATCAATCGAAGCCGCGTTTTGAGTGAATTTTCGAGTTCTATTGTAAAATTGTCTTAATTAATGTTCGATTGCGCTTCCTGATCGGATTGAGGCCAAAATGCGATCTGAGGTTCTTTTTTGGTGGGATCTTGATCTGTCAGGCGCGACGCTGTGGCGGGGGCGCAGGAGCTCCAGTTCATCGTAGCTCTCAAGCGAGCAAGCGTAAGAAAAATTACACGGAAGAAAACCGATAAGATGTTTTTATTTGCTACAATTCAGTAACTGACTTTTTACAAGAAAATTAACAATGCATAATAACGTTGTTGCAAACAAATCAGTGTTTTCCCCTAATATCCAAATCAGAAAGACAAATATACATCTTGAAAGTAGCAGTGTTTACAAAGGACGGACAATGTATTACAGCGCGTTTACACGTTGCGATGTACCGATTCAATTTTCGTATACGATTTCCCGTGGCGCATGCAAACATATGGCTGTATTCATACGGTACGGCAAAACCTGATGCGGTAAAAAAGCCGATTCGTTTATTTTGCTGCCGTGCTTTTCCGCAAACTGAATCTACAGTACTACCGATTTGGAGAAATGAATTAAAAAACGTATTAATGTGAATACATATACTTTTTTGCCGTATTCCGTAAACCGTATACGAAAACCGAATCGGTAAACCGTACAAGTGTTAACGCACTCTTAGGAAATATGCATACTGAGGGAAACGCCAACAAGCTAGAAACCTGTCACCCAGAACAGAAATAAAGACCCAAATAATACCCTACAGGATAAAAACCTGCAGTCACATCCTTCGCAGAAGTCTACTTCTTTTTGTGCGATTGGCAAACACCCAACGAGGGCAATTTAGGCCAGGTAATGTTGATAAATGGGGGAAAACTGCTGGTTAAATAATTAGTAGGATGGCACTAGACTGAAACAACAAACAAACAATAATTACAAAATATAGTTATATCAAATAAAATGAAGGTCAACATTTTTATGGAAATATTGTTGTGGGAGATCAATTTACATAAGATTTTATGAACATTATAGGAGTTAAGGGATATAAGATGAAAGATAGGTACAGATTGAAAGTTGAATTTTGAGGTTTATAAGGTCCGAGAGAAATTTGATATAGCTGTGGATAGGACAATTTAAAAAATGATGATCAAGCATGTAATCTGCATGGCCGTAATCGCACTACGCAGAGGTGCAATGTGAATTCTAAAGAGGTGTGATGGGGCGGCCGTCGCGCATGCGGCTGATAATAGAGACTTCCTTGCTGATAAAGGGTTGACGGCGAAACCACGGTTTAGGTAGAATGTTCTACTGGAGGAGTAAATAACCTTTGGTTTTGGAGGATGTGTGCCACTTCGCAGGATCACCTCATTACAGCCGGATGGAGAACCTCAACCGGCAAACGGAAAGTAAGAAGACCAATAATCAGGAAAAGGTTCTCTAAATCATTACAAAGCCAAAATGTGTAAGGCAGTGCAGGAAGTATATTAAATTAATGAAAATGCTACGGAGGACACAAACGAAGAGGAATAGACAAGTAAATCAACGATACAAGAAAACACCAAACAAAAGGCATGACTTTCGAAAACATCCAGAATATAATAAATATTATGAACAAAGAAAGATAGACACAAAGACAATATGAACGAGATGGACAAAAATACAATATATACTATATATACTGCCTTCATAATCCTAGATCGTCACTCTTCTACTTTCCTATATCGGCTCTAAGTTGCTAATATAGTGGTCGATTGATTTACAATTCCCTCTCTTCCTCAAAGGCAGCAGCTTCTCAGCATGTGTATTGGGTGTACGATCTCAGGAGCACTCCTGGCTGGGGTGGCATAATTCAATCATTTATTCAACTAGTCTGTGCCGAATCCAGGTGTGTGCCAAATCCTTAACAAAAAATATGTAACTTAACAGATTGCTATATACTCTCTCTCTCTCTCTATCTATCTATCTCTCTGCCTCCATCTCTTTGCCTCTATCTCTCAAGCACACGTTGTGCTTAACTGACCAAAATTACTTTTCAATGTTGGACGGGCCATTAGTTTTGTTTCAACCGTTGGCTTTCTTCCGACAACTTTCACTTGTAGCGACAAATTATTTCCACTCATGGATATGCGACACGAGCGTATCGATTGGAAGGTTGCTTATTTTTAAAGCGAGCAAAGAATATTTTAATTTTATAGATATTTCTTTAGCAATGAAAAGGTGTTATCACCTCAATATAGAAGGCTTAAAACAGGACTATTCTGGCGAAAGCACCGGTTACCACATTTCAACATTATTTAAGTCGGACAGACGTGTTTAAAGATACCTAGGCGATAAAACATAACTATCTTTTTTGTGATTAATTGTATAACTAGCCTGTATGAGAGTTGAGCTTTTACACTTCACATGAAAATAATAAGAAGACTTTAGTTACCTGTTAACTTTAAAAAATATAGGAAAAGAAAACAATCGACAAGCAAAAAGCACTTTCCGTGAGGGTTAATTACCAGCATTCTTACGAATGATTCTGATATAAATTATATGTGGATAGGTTGCCAAATACCAAGGTGCAATGTAAACAAACATGTATACCCCTATATGCTCTAGGTACCGAGTAATCCATGGACGAAATTTGGCAAAAACGCCCTAAAAGGCTTCCGGCGAGGATAATAATAATCGCTTTAGATATATTAAATGTTTCTTTTTCTCTTTGATTTCAGAGTCAACGAGTTGAAGACCGCCCTAAATAAATTTAAGACGTTTCGAAATTTACTAGTTTTTTCCTTAAATTTGGCAAATCATTTGGTGGAGTTTATGCGGAGTATGTACTTATTTCTTACTTAAATGTGTTATCGAATTTTACTGATATTGATTTTATAAAGATAATATAAAGAAAATTATCAAATAACATTTTAGTCACATTAAACTTGTAATTAAAAGTATCATTTGTAGTTAAAATATTTGCATTTATAAATTTTATTTTGATTATGCGATAGTACAAACCTTATTGACTTAATACATAATAATAGTAGAGAGAAAGCGGGGCGATTTGAGCGGAGTGCTGCGTTGGCTTTGAACAATAAGATGCATGTGAATCTAGAGATGATTTGGACATATATGCATTATAATGGCATTATAATGGTTTTCTTCTAACGCTGACCGTCGGCGCTGAAGGTCGGCGCGTAGCAGTCAGCGCCGACCGGCCAGCTCGAGTCGTTTTAGTATCGTGCTGATCACCGCGAAGTACAGACGCAAACAATGTCGCCTAACACAATGGTATTGAAAATTATTTCCGCGTACGATATAAGAAAGAAAGAACATCTGCTAAAGAAACGACTACATGTTCATCTAATGATCGAGTAGAGATTCCTCGCGGGATAATTTGTCACGTTATGTGGTCAGATGAGAGATAGCGAAATCTAGTTTTTTAACTGACTACTTGTCGACGCGTGCGTTCAGCGCGAAATGAAAATGCTCATTGGTTGTGATAGCGCGTCGGCGTCGTTGAGCGAGTAGCGCCAACGCGCGGCGCGGTAGGCCGCGCGCAGCTCAGCGCCGAGGCTCGTCAGTAATCATAAACGCTTCTAGTAATACATACACATTGACCTATCAGCGTTGACAGTCAGCATGTGAAGAAAACCAGCCTTTAGCTGCATGTTTTCTATTGGCATTATCCTGGTAGCAAAGTAAAAAATCCATTATCGACGTGGTAATGAAAGTGGGACTTATTATGAGATAAGATCTAACTCACTGTCGTATGTGAGAGTACGGATATTGCTCAATCTGGCAAGCGTCGCGGATGGATTTTACAACCGCAGCAGCCATGTCGAACTTGAGTGATCAGTTACCATGGCAATGCGCACAACACGACGTCCGTCCCGGCATAGTAAAAAAAGAATTCTACTATGGTCCCGGGAACCTTACATTTAACTCGTGGCGATGTCGTAACAGAAAACTATAACCCTCGACCAAAAATAATGAACTTAGCATAATTTTAGGAAGATGGGTTTTAAACATATGGGCAGCTGAGGTATTGCCACCTCATGGTTATCATAATAAAGTGTGTAACTTCTATTTATGGCGTGAAGAGTTGCACAGCTACGAGCGAAACGGCGAGTAAAGCGGATGAGCGGCAGCAAATAGCCACCGGCAATCGTGCTAGAGAGCTCGTCCACTGGATCTGTGCGGATCGTGGCTCACGTACAGGCAATTTCATGCAAAATAGGAGCATGACCTCGATGCGAGACCGTTTTGGACAACGGACTCCTTAAACCGGTGGTGGCCGAGATTCGAGTAAATACGAAGACAATGGCCCGGCCAGGTATAGCAAACCATCGCTGACATTTGAATATTTTGAAATATGGCAAAGTCAACCTCTGCTATCTAAACTGATGTGGCCATTACCGGTACTGCATTATTTCGCTATTAACACGATTATATTCACATTTTGACGTTTATCTATATTGAATAAGAAACTATCTCGAACTCAGTTAGAGCGATAACATCTAAACGTTGTATGTATTTTTCCGCAGCTATTAAAAATATCCGGATTCATGATATTATTTCGTTGTCAATTTGTAGAAAAGGCGAATACACCATATAGGCGAAAATTACTTTTCAAAGGGGAAAAATTCCCGCGTTTCGATCTTTATGTAGCATAGGCAAAATAGCATCTCGTCGAGAAGTGCTATTACCAAAAGAAAAAATAAGGCGAATAACCAAGTATTATTGTTGAAGTAAGGATGTCTTTTTATATATTGATATATTTAATATAAAACATTTAAAAGTGTATCTATGTATATGTGTATAATTATGTATGAATTGTATATTATATTTTTTGTTATAAAATATTTAATCATGACTCCTCACGACGATATGACTTCAAGACGTAATAGCGATATTCTTGTAAGGTTAAAGTGACTATTTTTTGTTCTCTCAAACATTATTAAATTTGAAATATCTTCCCAGTATTCAAAATTAAAAAAAAACTAATGGCGTAAATAATACACCCTCTCGACAGGCAATATAATATTTCTGTTGGCACCACCTCGACACAGGTTATTCCTAGTAAGGTGGTAAGCCATAATCTAACATATCTAAATCTCTTTTCGAGTTAAGCAACAAAAGTTGCCCTTGTTTCAATATAAAACTATTAGACACGTTTTGATGTAAAGGCGAACATCCAAAATTCGCCTGTAATACATTCCAAACATTCCTATTTGCTACAAAATGTTTCAAACTAGAGGCAAAATATCCTACATTCGCTCCTAGATATATATTGCACTAAAAGTTTACGAAACGGCCACTTAAATATACAATTTAAAAAATACAACATTTACCAAGGGGACCTTTGGCTGTAGAATAATGTTTGTCTCATCTGTCACTTGTTTTTTTTTAATTTTGGTGTCCTTTTTAAAAATTGCTAGTCTGCATTATTAATGATTTAACTAGTGAAAATTTTCACTGTCTGATTTTTTGTGTAATTGTCAGTCGTTAAGCTTCCAATTGCTTTTGGAGATGAAGCGCCAAGTAAGACGACAGTATTCTTGTAGGACAGTATTCTTGTATTCTTGTAGGACGACAGCTGGCTTGCAGAATTCAAACGCGGTTGTGTCAATCTCAGTGACGAATTTTGTGAAGATCGCTCGTCCACCGCTGTCAACAACAAAAATCGATGCTGAGCGCCGTGTAATCGAAACAGACAGGCATGTGACATACCGTAAGATTCGGGCATCCTTAGGCACAGGCTCAGGTACAATCAATCCTACATAAACATTCGGCCGTGAGAAAGCTGTGATCGCGGTGGATACCGCACAAGTTGACTGGGGCTCAAAAAACAGGACGCGTCACTTGGTGCGCATATTCAATGAAGGGGCGGTAAATTTGTTATGGAACATAGTAACAGGTGGCGAAACATGAATTTACAGGTACGACCCCGAAACAAAGCAGTAATCGGCCACTTGGGTCTTTCAAGATGAGCCGACCCCAACCAAAGTGGCGCACGTGCCAACTGCCAAGGACACGTGGCTACTGTTGCTTTGGAGAATCATCGTACCCTGAATGCTGATTGGTGTTCGGCCATTTTCTTGCCGGAAGTTATTGAAGAACTCCGTAAAAGCAACACTAAACGCTGCATCATCTTGCACCACGACAACGCCAGCTCTAACACAGACAGACGACGAATTTTTCAAGGCAAAAACGTAGAACTCATGAGCCATCCTCCAACAGTCCTGACTTTGCACCTTGTGATTTCATGTTCCCAAAAATCAAGAACCAATCACGCGGCCAACGATTTTCATCGCCAGAAGAGGCTATCGAAGAATATAAGAAACATGTTTCCTAGGTCAACACCACAATGTTATGAAAATTGGTTTATACGTATGAAAAAGTGTATATGCTCAAGAGAATGAATTGGGAAATTGATTTTTGTCCCTTCGTTACATTTTTTTCTAATTTATTGTGGCTCTCTCATTCGTCTAGAATGTTTGAGATCGGTTCAATATCTCGAACATGTTATACACAAGTATTGTTCGTTTTTAGGGTTCCAACCAAAGTGTAAAAACGGAATTATATTGGTGAGACTCCGTTGTCTATCTGTAAGTTACCGTCGATTATTTTCGGACAATTTAAATATAGTTATTAAGGGCTGCTAAATGGGGTAGAATTCGTTCACTAGTCAAGTCGAATATTATTTGAAATGCCTCATTTCGCTGATTTCGAAACACTGTCACCTTATTATTTTTTTGTATTATCATTGAAGAGAAATCATCAAAAACGTATTCGAAAACAACCCCC
>JAOPUG010000384.1:19620596-19632772 GCA_027564375.1 Micropterix facetella | reverse complement strand
TGAGTTGGCTACACAAAAGAGAAATTAAAATGATAAAATAAACAGAAAACAAGAGAAAAAATTTATAATAACAAAAGAAAAACAAATTATAAAAATTAAATAAAGACGCAGAAGAAAGGTACGAGACGAAGAAAGGAAAGTATCAGAGAAGGAGGGGGGAGGAGGAGGGTTGTTTATGTTATGGTTTTAGGTTTACGTGCTCCTTATATGACACTAATGTCTAAATTATCAGAAGAGTATCGAAAAATATTGCTAGCTATGCTAAATGTTTAATTACGAAAGAATAGCAAGCAAGGGATTAATCATTAGAAAAAAATGAAATATGGAATCTATTTAAAAACTATCCAACCTTATTCATTTACATCATAAACAAAAAGTGTACTTCAGTGCTTGGAGGTGTGTAAGGGGCATGCGTATGTGTAATTTTTTTCCACGCCTGCTGAAAGTGTACGTTACCGGAAATCGTGTAGTGTAGCGAGCGTCCGTCAAATTGTCAAGGATAGTTGGACTTATTAGACATTGTATAAAATGTTACCAAAATCTTCGCAATATTTAAGTGGAAATTATTCACAATATCCAATAAGTATTCTGTTACGACGCCATGAGCATCTCACGGATAAAGGAGCGGTATAACCGCTTGAAAGATGGCCGCGCATCTGTGGACAGCGAACCACGCGCCGGTAGGCCTTCAACAATCCGAAATGACAACGTCATTGACCAAGAGTGGACTTGAGTGTCTTGTCTTGACAAGTGTCTTGCAGGATCCCGCATTCCCGGCATTCCAGTGGTTTATCAGGCTCTCTGTTCCCTAGACGTTGGATCGTGCGATTTTTGGCTAATCCCCTAAATTGAAAATGTCGCTGGAAGCGACCGATTCGAATCGAGAGAAGGCATTATGCGCAATGCGACGGCTTAGTTTAACACCATTCTAGAAGTGTTTGCAACCGCTAGGAGGAGTGTGTGCATTACGAAGGGGAGGATTTTGTAGATCACAGTATATTTACTTTGTAGGTGTATTTTTGTGTATTTTTGCCGACCAAACGTTGACCATTTTTTTTAACAGTGAAGCAAACAGATGTGCATCAAAAAGAACCACAGCTGAGTTAAAATGATCGTCGAAACCACACCGAGGAAATAGTGGAAATTAGTAAAATGAATTAGCAATGTAATCAGACATAGCAATCGAGAGGTGGAAGTAACACCAACTGTAGTTTTGTCACAATTACACGTATTGTTACTTCAAATTCACTATAGGCTGCACAAAAAGACACGAATTCTGCCTCAATATTACAGGTATATAATATCGTATATTTAATACAAACAAACCTTTCGCAAAGCTGTAGCATTCGAATCTTATCGGACCTATGTAGATTTAACATTTTTTCAATCGGCCATACGGCTTATGGGAAACGAAAGATTCTGTAATATTCTTAGCCCAGTAGCTATGTATTTTTTTTTACTATGAAAAGGGAAAAAGCTATGCAAATTGTTGGAATGATAGATTGACAAACTGATTTTGTAACTTCCTAACTCTCGTGCTCACACCGCCATATTTCGGGACAAAATGATTATATTTATAATAACAAAGGGGTGATAATTTCCTACATTTGTAGTTTCGGAAAAGCAGTAGGTACCATGTTTTTACCGAATCAAGATATAAACATAACGTAAATATTATAATGAATAACAAGAGATAAAAACTCTTTATTTGCAGTTAAAAATTTAAATACAAAAAGGTGATTTTGCAACTAGCCACCTGTATAACTGTGCTAATCACACAATGCAGTGATACATGTGCACGCTGTGGAAATAAAGATTCTAACAAAATAAGTCTGTCTGTGTAAAATACAAACTACTATATTTAAAACTAAGAACGCCAGAGAAATGGACATTGGGAGAGGAAGGAGAGAGAAAGGGAAGATCTGGTTACTTCTTAGAAAAGTAGTACATTTTGAGATGAGTCTTGAATGATTCTAAAGTATGCGAGTTTCTTATATTTGCTGGGAGATCGTTCCAGAGTCGTGCACCATGGACACAGAAAGAGTAGCAGTAGAAATCAGTAATATGACAAAGAATTTTGAGCAAATTGTCAAAGGCTGACCGAATTACGAGACCCTGGGAACTTAATAGTTCAAAAAACTAGTGGAGATAGGATGGTGCTGATTGGGAGAGAACATCATAGAGGAGTACGACCACTTAGCCGTGCCATTCGGACACGTGATCATACTTACGTAGACCGAACATGAATCGTATCCATACATTTTGCAAATGTTCTAGTTTAATGACCAGTTCCTGTGATAAATCGAGATAAGCCACATCTGTATAGTCAAGAAAGTGTAAGAGTGACTGTGCATGAGATAGGAGTTGAACCAATTGGTAACGGTTTGCGAACAGTTGAGAGTTTGTAGCCGTACAACAAGCATGTGAGTTGAAGGCGCTGCTAAAGTCTAAGAGAACAAGCGAATGAGTTGTCTCTGGTTTATAGCTCTACGTACATCATCGGTTACTTTGACAAGATTAGACGTAGTGCTATGGCCAGAAAGGAAACCGGACTGACAGGGATTAAACATATCGAATCTAGAAAGGTGCTATCATAGCTGAGAATGCACTATATGGTCTAAACATTTGAGAGAGCAGGGAGAAATTGGCCTGAAATCATTTGGCCAAACAGGAAGTTACATGATAGGATATTTTAAGAAAAGGTTATTTAAGGAAGGGGTACAATGTAGGCATTTTTTCAAGAGATGAGTTTATTATAAGGAGATTCCATTGAGGTGTTTATTATGTGGGTAACGACATGAATAACACATTCGATAATATCACACTGAAACCATCTGTTGCTACGCACGGCCTTACACTTTATCCGGTTTAACTTTAGAAAAACCGTTTTAACAGTAGCTGGAACAAAGTGAAAACCACACGGATATAAGAATTGGTCATGTGGGTTGGGTGATAGGAAGGGGTTTTTGATATATTATCTATTAGAACCCGTAGCTTTGAGTAGTGGTTATTAAGAGCATCTATATCTATATTGGGATCCACGGATCCTTTAGATCTACCAATCTCAAATTCGTTCATCACTTTCCACATAGTGTTGGGAGGGCAATTTGTGAGGGAATCGAAAATATAAGCTAGTTTTGCATTATGGCATAGTTAGTCCCTTACCGTTTCTTGGCAACATTATAAAGAGCCTCTTCGATATCAAACGATGACAGATGGGCGTTAGCGGCTTCCAATTGCGCCCTAGATTTCGCAGTGATTCGTCTGAAAAGCATGCGCAGATACTACCATCAAGGGATGGCAGAATTTTATATTTTACATGTTTTGCTATGTCCAGTTATTCCCCCCTTAAAGGTTTTCTTCGCATCGGTGTCTATTTGCAGTCTTTCGGTAGCCAGGATTTCTGTTAAGATGAAGCCGGATACTTTCAGCTGCCCCTTCGACAACCAGATGAGTTGACGATCTCTTCTCGAGTATAGTTGAATAATAACAAAGACTGGGTTGAGAATCTACGGTCTTCGGTGTGCCGAGACTACGAATTTGTTCGAAAGCCTGGTTATTTTTAGGTTTTCCAGTAATACCTTAGCGACGACTGCTTGCAGGTTTTCTTTGCTGGATTCAGGCACCCTGTGAAATACGAGGTGCTTGTTTCTGGTGTTAACCTCTAGCTCGTTCATTCTGTTATTTGAATGAGCGATATGGCTACTAAGAAGATCCAGCATTTTTATTGTATTGTCTCTAAATGAAATGTATGACTCTCAGGTTTGCTGGCATCCGCGTAGGGGGATATATATCTTAATTAATTATATATCTTAAGTTAATGTCAGTTTTGAACAGGGTCCAAGGTGACAATGATTAATAATTTAGATGCAATAAATTTTATTTATACTGGAGTATAATGACCAAATGATTTAAACGACTTGACAACTGAACATTATTTGATTTGATATTTCAGATATAATTTGAAATGTTCAGTTAGTGATTTTAATGTAATAGCTTTTTATACACACAATATAAATTGTTTCACTCACTTAAGCTTTGTAGAAAACTAAAATCACTTTTTTGCCAAATATTCCACATATAATTAATAAAACATAAATATACTGGTACGAAATGTGTGTTCAGCGCGCGACGTAGGTAGACTTTATATTGGATATATATTATTATGTAATATGTATTGTATATATATAAAATATTACTACATTTTAAAAGTTTATTTTCTTTCGCAAAATATTATGCAGCTAAAAAAACATAGATACTTAAAATAAAGAGTAATATTTTTGAAAAATTTCGACAAATTTCGTTTTTTTTTCAGGTAAAACTGATTGACGCCCTCCTATCTATAAAAAATCCACTCTAAACATTATATCACATAGTCAGAATAAAAGGTATTATTACAAATGTTTAAACTGCAACTATTATGCGAATAGTTGTAGATAAAACCCTAAAGTTTCAGGTGGCTATAGTTTTAATTAATAATATTCTACGTACATTTTATGAGACATACGCGGAAAAAACTGATAAAAAAGAGTCAAAATCACTATAATAATAATATAGAATAATATTACACATCACATTGAGTAATATCGATTGTAAGCCAAGAAAGATAAAACCAGCCAAAGTGGCTGTAGAAAGATAAAACCAGCCAAAGTGGCTGTATGATTTTTAGATTCCGATTTTAAAATAACATCAATAAGATCAAAGTTGATAATCCTCTAAAAAGGTTGGAAATATTTCAAAATTCTTCAGTACAGTCTTCAGTACAATTCAGTGATTTTTTTGCCGAATTTCAGTCAAAACACTATTAAACTTGAAAAGGTTCTCATTATTTTAGTCTTCTTTAAATCTTTGAGATTAATAAAGAGTTTTCATTTTAGATCTCTATAATGATTATTATGATCCTCCGTTTACACTTTAAGCCATGTATTTGATCGAAATCAACTACGGCATTAGAAATTCAAAAACCTCAGTGACTCAATTAGGTTTATATCAATTTACGTATGTTTGACCTACGTACAGACTCAATCTCGTTTCGGTGACAAGTTCCGATGTACCGTTTCCACGTCCTCTTCGTCGCTATTCGACATGCTTCTCATCCGTTTTATCCTGTGCGATGATCTGCTCGATTCATTAAACTCATCCTAAAACATAACGGCGCCGTGCTTTTTTCCTCCTCGACCGGAGTTTGAACCGTCGACCTAGTGATCGAGAGCTTTATATCACTAGCTCCGGCTAGATTTGTATCGGGTTTTGACTTAATGGTCCCCGTTCTTGCTTGCGGCGAATTTGTACGGTGCTTTTTTGAGCGAAAGTCTACACCCGCCGGAGGGAACGAGCATCTACATTATTAATGGCGATGTGAGGGGGGGGGGGGGGGTTGCGACGGTCGGAATGGTTTATGGTCGATCTCTGGGATATTTACGATTTTCAATTTAGGTACCTGTCTCCAAAAAGTGCGAGTTTGAGTCGCACCGCGAAAGTTCCGTGGTCTTCCAAGACGGGTTTTTACTACGAAACATTTTTACACCGTAGTTTAAACATCTGGGGGTATATCGCTTAATTTAATTAATTAAATTTAATAATCACAAGGTTGCTTTCATTTCTTAAGGGTCCGTACTGAGTAACGACAAAAATCATCACTTCGAGGAATCACAATTTATGAAATATTACGAATTAAGTGACGTCCGTAGCCACGTTAAAACACTGGTTCCTGTGAGATCACCAAAGTTAAGCAGGGTCGGGCTTGGTCAGTACTTGGACGGGTGACCGCCTGAGTACTGCCACGTGATGTTATAACAGCCGGCTGCCTGTAAGATAATTGTCGATAGTTATTAAGATGGGCCGTTACCGAAGAGGGTATAAAGGTTAAAAATATATAAAAAAAGAATTATATGCAGATACTTAACCACCTAGTTAATAATGAAAGCATTCCACAACATTACCACAGACTCGGTGTTAAAAGTTTACAAGTCATATGTCCGACTACTGTTAGATTATGTCTATCAGATTTGGAGTCTATACTTTGCAAAAAATATTAATAGAGGGAGTACAGAAACGCTTTACAAAGCTGCAGCGAAGACTGAAGCAGTAGATCTACGAGGAGAGGTTGCAAACACTGGGACTTACCACACTGGAGGAGCGTAGAAAGTGAGGAGGCCTAATTGAGACCTATAATTTATTATCAGGATACTACCAATGTAGTCACATTCCGCCTATTTACGTACTCAAAACCAATTACCATCTTCGAGGCAACGACAGGAAGCTGTCAATATTGGGTTTTGCTTTGAACTATCGCAAGCAAATTCTATCAAACATAGTGGTTGAGGACTGGAATAAACTTCCCAACAGTGTTGTGTCTGCCAAAAACATAAACAATTTTAAGAACAAACTAGACAAACTTAAAGAAAATGACAGGACAGATCGAAAATAAATCAGTGCAAAATATACAATAATTAATGTTATTAAGATACAGCGATATCAGTTGTATGCAATGCAAATACATAATATATATTTCGGAATCTAGGCAGTTTAGAGAAACCATTTCAAAACCAGAAAGGTCAGAAAAATGCGAGGATAACGCTGGCTAAGTTAATTGTTTTGTTACATTGCTGAAACACGATATACATGATTGTTATATGCATATTGATTTGTTCCATAATTTGTAGTTACCTACTTACAGAAAGTCCCTAAAAACAATAGTAAGAAAATGAAGTGAAAATAGTGACCATAAAAATATCTTCGTTCTCTAGCTTAGTGGCAAAAATGTAACGAAAGAATTGTAGATTGCCTGACGAGTAGTTGAAGCACCGGACCCATACATAGCTAGCATACTCGTAATTTCATATTTGTATAGGCAAGTACAACAGCGTATGTAATTATTTTGATTGAGAGCGTGTTCAAATTATGGTTACACAGTATGAGAATATGGCTGGTACACATAGACCTGCTTAATGGTGTTCGTTGAAAGAACACCGTAGATGGGCTCTTCCAAGCAATATCCATAATTAGAAGTGCATGATATGATGCCTGTTTTCATAGTCGGCGAGTCGTTACATTGATTAGCGATTATGTGCAAGTCTCAGTTTAGCGGTGGCCTGAAGATGAGAAAAATAGGATAGGTCCGAGAATACTACCCTGGGGGACAACGAGTGATAGGTATTCTATCGTACTTTTTAAACAGTCTGTGGCAACTATTTGTTTTCTACCTGTCAAAAATAGGTCGCAAACCAGGAATATTCGAGTCCTACCCCCGTCAATCTTTGAAGAAGCTTATCGTGCGAAACCGTATCGAATGCCTTTGCAAGGTCCAAGAAGACTGCTATACGTTTCTACCCTCATAAACATAACAATTAATTCATGTAGTAACTTTCTCTATGGCATCCGTAGTGGTCATTCCCTCTCTAAATCCCAACTAATTTTCTGAAAGAATATTGTTAGCTGTCAGATATTTGACGAGTCTTTTATACGATTTTTCTATGATTTTAGATAACGTACTGAGTAGGTAGATAGGCCTACAATTATTAATGTCTAGATTGTCACTATTTTCAAATATTGGGATGACTTTAGCGCACACTAGGAAATATAACCGTATCAAAATATTGGGATGACTTTAGCGCACACTAGGAAATATAACCGTATCAAAACAGCAGTCAACTATGTGGGTTATAAGGTTACTTTGGCTCTATTTTTGATGCATTAAAATTGCATGAATTCAGATCGTTCATGCCCGCAGGCGAGCTATCTTTCAGTGAATATATAATTTGGGAAATTTCCTGTGGCGTTGTAGGTGTCAAGAAAGAGGATACTGGAAAATTTACAGGTTAAGGTTGTATTGCCCTAATTTATGGGTCGGTTTTGTATATGTTTTGCGTTTTTTTGCCGACATTAGTGAATCTATTAGCATGATCAACAAGCCTTTGAGGCGAAGAATCTCTCCTAACCATTCCGCTTCTAATATTTAGCTTATCGATTGAGCTGCTACCCCTCGTTCTATTTGTGACCTTGTTGATAATTTTCCAAACCTTCTTTGCTTTATTATAATGTTTTTAAAATACCTGATTTAAGTTGAAGGATTATTGTATTGCATATATTTCTATATTTTTTTACTTTTCTCTCAATTCCAGATCATCAGGATTGTGGCGAGCTGCTAGATGAAGTTTGTCTCGTCTAGGTATGCAGAAAAGGAGACTTTTCGTAATACATTGCCTGTATTTTTTCACTTTATATGTTGGCCCGTTAGTATTTATTGAGCTATTTGACTGGGCAATATTTTGACAAAGATATCGGTTGCATTATTCACGTGAAAATTCTCGTAGACTGCTGTTCCGATGTCTCTGAGTATTTTGTCGTAGTCAAAGGTTTGTTTTAAAAACGATTTATCGTTTTTATTTCTACAATTACGAAACATTTTAAAGAACAGGGCAAGGTGATCAGTAATGGATATTTTATATACTAATGAGGTTGTTCAACTAGATGTTCGACATGTCTACACAGTTGCTGGAGTTTTCGGTTTCTCCCGTCGGGGAGTCCAATAAACATTACGAGCCGTAAAGCGTATGAAGTTCGAGAGTATCACGCGCCTGTCGATGTACCTTTCCATTTATTCGTACGTTTAGATCTCCAGTTAAAATTAGATTAATTTTTTAAATTCTTTGCCAACAAATCGTCAAGGTTCTTCAAAAACCTTGTTGGTTTGTATTTACTTTCATATCGAACTTTTGTATTTTATATTTGTATTGTGACCTCGTAATTTTGATTGGAATTGTTAGGATATATTGTTTTTAATTATAAGTGGATATATCATCAATAATGTACACAATTTTGTCTTTTTTTTTTAATAAACTACATTGAATTAATTACACTTCTCTATCTAAGTCTGATTTAGGTATATTACATATCACACGTAAATCAAATTTCGATTTATAGGTAGACAAATAAACGTTAGATGGTCAATTGATTAAATATAAATAAACTATAATGTGTATCTCTGTAATGAGATAATACGGTACGCCCGCAGCGAGGACCTAAAAAACGCAACTCGTAAAAAGCGGCGTTCGTTGGGTTAAGGTGACAACCTCTCTGAAACTGACATTTTGTGATCAAATTTAATTGACTACCGCGTATATTTAAACAAAAATAAAAATATGAGTCTTGCACCAAATTTCTTAATCTTAAGTACTATGATTCGAAATTTGAATATTTGATTTTTTTCTGAATAAAAATATGTAAAAGCTGATTTTTGTAATTTGCATTTTTCTTGGAATCTATAGGGGCAAAAACTTGAAAGTATATTGGTAATACGTACCAAGTAAGTGATTACAATGTGACTTTGCAATATTTTGGATTCTTTTCATTTTTTTATTATAATCTCTATAAAACCAAAAAATATATTATTTGTCATGTGCAATTTCAGAAGAACGGTATCTCCGCGCAAGCGATAATAATCTTTCGGCGTATTGCGTCCCGCTGGTGTTTCCCTTGCCGTAAGAATGATATCTCAGCGCAAACAATAATAGGCTTTCGGAGTATTGTGGCCCACTCGTTTTTCCCTTTGCATATCGTTCCGCTTTATTTAGCCAACAGAGGGCCCTTAAGACATACCTTATAGATAGAGTTTTACTCACTGGAGGAATATTATTATGGTTTTGATTAAAAACAATAGTGTTTAATGCTTTGTTATCATGTTTTAAATTGTTTCTTTTTGTTTTCCATTATTTCTTGTTATCTGTTTCTATGTTTTCATGTTACATAATATATTTACGATAAGATTTTTTGCTTTAATTTTTCGCTTATTCTGACGTGTATACCATTATGCTAATAAAATGATCTCAATCTGTATGTATGAGTAGGCCTATCTAACGGACACGAACGTTGATAGAGGATTAATAGCGGCTAACGCCAATTCGCGCGTTCGATTTTTTGCGACGCGCGCGCGGGCGTCCGAGACCGTTGGACGTCGCGGGGCGGTCCCGGTTTGCTCTGCGGTCGACCGGTGAGTCGGTGAATCTGCGGTGATGCAACGAGGCAGACTCGGAGGTCGAGGGACAAGAGAAGAATGAATGACTCACCGCGAGTCGAGCGTGGCGGCGAACCCGCCGCTCAGCCTGGCCGAGCGACGCTGCGGTGCACCGCGGGACATCGTCGCCGACGTTTCCTCCCAGCTACCAGGCGCCGGCGGACGAGCCTCATCTGCACAACAAAACAAAATCGAATATGTAAAATATGTCCAGAAGGAACAAGCCAGCGATGGATCATTCCGGATCCTGGCTGGAGCTCGTTCCAATAACAAACGGCAGATCCGAAAGAGTGCGTTCTACTAAGAATTTGAGCCGATAGACAAATAACGCACATACTAGACATTCCATTACGAGTCCAGATGAGTCACTACTTCTTTGGCTCTACCATTCCACCACACCGACGTGTCATTCCACTCTGGGGCCTAATAGGACCGTTCAACTCGCGTGATAATGGCCATCTCTTGTTATCATGGTCAACCCGACTCACAGCTCAACATTCATCCGGCAGCCTACCCGAAAAGGGACTAACCCGGTGAACCCGCTATGCGGTCGGATCTGAGGGAACACCTCGGGTAGCCCTAGAAGGTTGATGTATTGGCCGGTTTGCCAGTCTTGCTCAACTGACGCATAGCTGGGGGCGTCTGGAAGCGTAATGCGACCTAAGACGGTGTCGACCTGTCGTCGCATATCCTAAGAAACGACCCGTTGGCCACCTGATCTCGGGTGATCATTGCCGAGTAAAAGACGCTACAGATGCCCTATATTTCCAAGTGATGGAATTTCCGCGTTATTACGACAGTTAGAGGTCGAGCAGGCGACTTCGAGCCTGGAACCAAACGAGTGGTTGGAGAAATCTGTATAAATTTGGTAGCCATGGGGCGAGTGTGCCCTCTGGGTGTCTCCGCTAAGGTTTGGCCTATGACGGGCAGTGGCGTAGTTCGATTTGTGGATTGTAGGTATTATCCAAATCCCTTCCGAGGCGACATAACGATAAAGTTCGTTGAAACGCCTCGAGTTGGCGGGTTCACCCGTAGCATGGTCCTAAATCCAATCCACTCCGAGAATCTGGATGCTTCCGGAATGAGCCATAGCTCGCTCCTCCAAGTGGTAGCCGTTAGTCGATCATTATAGTCCTGTTCCTCTAGAATGAGTCATTTCGATTATTGTATTTGCGCCCGGGCGTAATCGCGGACGGCTGCGGACGCTATGAATATTCCCCATTTATAATAACAGACAAGAGGTTTATTAATTAGTGAAATTGATTATGATATCTCGTATGTGAACCAGGAGTGATCAGTATAATTTTGGATGGGGAAGCTGATTTCTTCCGGGTAAAGGAGTGGGGTTCAAAACCCGGGTCCACCCGAAATGACCGATCACTAGAAGAAACGGTAATGCAACAATGTTCGAGGATGACAATGCACTAGTTTTTCATGGAGATACGTCACTCCAAAGTAAAACACAGAGACTTAATTACGAAGACGAATCTACCTATTAAGCTCCACCTCCGCCCGTAAGAATCCAACCTTACCGCGAGGCACTGGAAATTTTCAAGCCCAGTGTAACGTCCATCGCGCCCTTAATACCAGATTTGGTCAGGTTTCTCCGACCTCCCGTATGGTCGCGGGTTCGATGTCGCTTGTGCGGTCTTCTACAGAAGTAAGAAGCAATTTCTCACTGGAATTACCGCGGATCCGAGGTGCCCTTTACTCGGTTTGCCACCCGAGATCGGGTGGCTAACGTATCGTTTCTATGGGTGGATACCTTAAGGTACCTACCTACCGCCTCTTCCTTAGAGACTCGACCCCTTCCCCGAGGATTTCAGGGAGACCGCCCGCTTTATCAAGTGATGTAAGTTAACTTAATTAATTTGCGCAATTAATTTAAGGCACGTGAATAAAAACCATGGAGGTAATAGACCTCATTCCGGATACTGGGCGGCTCTCGCCATATCGACACATGGGGGATACAGAAAAGAGTGCCAACTGCTACGGGCGAACCCATCCACCCCGGAGCGTGTTAACGATATAGATCGTTTTATCGCCCCCGAGGCGAAACGCAGAGACTTGAAGACGACAAAGATAAATCTACTTACCAAGCTCCACCTAAGCCTGTAAGAGACCAACGCCTTGCCGCGAGGCACTGGGAATTTTCAAACCC
>JAOPUG010000384.1:19481743-19493602 GCA_027564375.1 Micropterix facetella | reverse complement strand
AGCTGCCGCGCCCCTTCCAACCCGCGCACCCCGCCAAACAGGCCCTAAATTGAGTTCTGCGCATCTAACGCTCAGATTTTTAAATCCGTGCCGGGGCCTATATCAATTTCCACCACTGTCCGTGAGAGTCCAACTCCTTACCGCGAGGAACTGAGAATTTTTAGGCCGAGTAGGGCACCTCGAGCCAACACTCCCAGATGTGGTCAGATTTCTCTGACCTCCGGTCTGGTCGCAGGTTCAAAGTCGCTTGCGCGGCCTCTACCTAATGTAATAACGAGTATTCTGTAACTCGAAAAAATATCGTGGACCCGAGGCGTCCTGTACTCGGCTACTACCCGAGCTAGGGCAACCAACGCATCGTTTCTAAGGATATGTGACATTAGGTCAACATCTACGCCCGCATCGTAGGGAGCATACATTCTAGACCCTTCTGGGTCGATTGACAATACGACCGATAAACCGACCAGTGTGTCAGCCGTCCAGTTCCGTCTGGTATTCCTCCGGATCCGCTGCACAGCGGTTTCACCAGAATAGTCCCTCTTGGAGGATGCCCCTGAATAGGAGCCGCCCCCGCGAGTTGAGCCGACCAGATGACACAAGCGACAATTGAAGCCCAAGTCACACGGAACCATAAGGAACCGGTGTACTTCCTCAGTAGTGGGAGCATCCGGTATCTCCTCTAGCCGTGAGACCCAGTGAGTCACGAACACCCAAAAATCAGAAAACAGTCAACGCTACCAACTGGCTCGGGGTATCCTCACCCACCACCAACTGCATTAAGTGCAGTCGGTGCCTGGCGTTCGAAAACACAGGACAAGTTTTACAACCACAGCCATATATACACCACGGGTCATCAGTAAGCCCAAGGTCGAATATTTTTTCCCTGAGGTCGCCGTGGCCCCCGATCGACTACGTGGTATGGTAGTCTAGCCGCAAGCACTCGCTGTTACGCATCCTGCTTTCGACCGCCGGGAAGAAACAGTGAGCCAGCCGACCGATACTACCGGTGACATCCGAAGACTCCCCTGCGGAGGATGGTAGAGCTCTCTGCCGGTTGCGTGGTATACGGGTCTACAGTTACCATATGGTATTCCACCACTTGACCCCTACATGCCCAAGAAACTTCAGCTCGTTCCAAACTTCGAGGTCCACTGGAAGAGCACCTGCCAATGTGGCAGAGCCAGTATCGATGTAGTATGGTAGGCACCATATAACGCTTTTAGAGGAATGCGCTACTCACGGAGGAGCGTTGCTCTCGCATGTGCAGCGTACGTTATTTGGGAAACGTAAAGACCGCGATAGACGGTGCGCATGGCCGGATGGCGAATGCCACAGTCCGTGTGACTTATCCTCCTCAACATGAGAATTAGGCCTCGTGCCTTCCCTGAGACCACCTGAGCATGTGTTGTGCACAGGCCAAATACCTCGAAAATGACCCGAAATAACGAACATGGCTGAAAAAACAGGGCACTCATGCGAATATTCGGGTTGCGTTTAGCCGACCTTTCAGCAGAAGGGCTTGCGAATAACCCAGGGGAGAGGGAGAGTCGGTTTCTCAACCCATTCGAGGATGTTATCTAGCGCCACCGCCACTCTTCATTCTATCCCGTCCTATTGTTCCCGCCTACCAGGAGCGCATCGTCTGCGTAAGTACTGACGGCGCAGTCTTCCAGAAGAGGAAACCAAGGAATTCCATAAAGTAGGTCCCAAGCCTGATCCTCGAAGGGCACTCCATGGTAGATATCCTCGAGGCCGAAATGGGACCAAAGCGCATAATAATGGTTCTGTCTTCGAAGTAACTCGCTATTAATTTCAGGAGGTTATTCAGACATTGTCTGCTCCGGAGTTTACACAGGACAATAGGTCACCAAGCGTTATCGAATGTACCGGAAATGTCCAAAAAGACTGCTACCACGTATTTGCCTGGGTAGTTGTGGGACAAATTTTCTTATAGAGTATGGCATACTCCGTGCTCTTCTTTTGGGTGAAGCCAAACTGTCGCTCATTTGGAGGCGAAAGGGTCGATTCCAGCCAATTGCATACAAGTACCTCAAATACCTTTCCCAGAGTGGGCAGAAGCGTGGTGGGTCTGTAAGCTTTTGGATCCGATTGAGGTTTGTTCCTTCCCTTAGGTAAAACTCGGAGGAGGCCTCTTTTTCAGAATCTAGGGAAATTGCCCTCAGTTAAGCATTTGTGCATCACGACTGATCTCTCTCCTGGCGAACTCCCAGACTTTCTTTACCATGGCGCTAGTGTTGTTATCTATTACAGGCGCCTTTCGATCAGACTAGGCCTACACTATAGTTTCAATCTCTTGGATAGACACGTTTAGGGAATTAACCGGTTTTACTAGAAAATTCGAACACAAAACTGGTATTTTAGACTAATTTTTAAAAAAGAGGTTTATTTCATAACATCACACGCGAACCGGATCGAAGCGGTTTCCGGGCTGGAGCTGACCCGCGAATCGCAGTTCGCCCGTCACTGTTATATATAAAGCGCACGCCGCACAACGCAAGCGTTGCGTTATCGACATCGCTATCTTTCTCGCTCTCCCGCCTTCGCATAGCGGCATGCTGCACTCTCGGCGCCACGGCACCGCTCTTCGTTCGCGTCTCACCCACGCTACATCTTATTTATTTAGATACAGAAACGATATTGCGAATATATTGCTTGTAAATGTTAAAGCGGTCATGTAATCGTGAGTATAGGATGAAGCAGGGCTTGGCGCGGCGAGGCAATATTTACCTGGGCACCGTTTGGAGGTGCCTTCTACGTCAACGTTTAAAAAAGTACACGTGTTTTGCTACAACTGTGACATCTTGATCGACCTCTGAATCTAAATGCGATATCGTACATTACGAATAGCAAGATAAAAATAAAGCCGAAACCTGCAAAAATGGAAATGTAGGTAACTTAATTTTTTAAAATGTTACTCTACTTTATTTTATTTTTCCCTCTTCCTCTTCTCCGAAATTATATTATGAATTATTTAGGCCTACTAGGGGGCAAGAGGTATAAAGAATGGTGACAGTTAGAGACTGGAAAGGGAACATAGGTGAAAAAATAGTAATAGAAAATGGCTTGTATCTCGGAAACGGTGCGGGACACCGAAATTCCGAAAAAAATCCCTTTTGCTCCGCCAACTTTATAGACCAAGGATAACTAAAAATACTAATCGGACTACTTTTAACAACATTTTGCCTGAAATAGCATAGGTAATTGTTAGAATAATTTTAGAATTGATTTACAAGAATGAAATGGATACGCACATATTTGAAATGCGCGTATGTAGGTTTTTACTGTTGCAGGATTTTAATATATGAAAATATTTTATAGCAATAACCACTTACATGGCCCAATGGCATAGTGGTTAGGTCGCCTGATCTTACATTGTAAGGTTCTGGGTTCGATTCCTGGCTGGGTCACTATTTTCCGTTGGGATAAAATGTCGATTTAATGCAATAATAAGATACACACTGACACACATAGTTACATATACACACTTCATAGTAGGGTTGGTTGTAAGAGATTGTCTAATGATAATAAAACCGCCCATTGTGATTTTTTACAATAAATAGTAACAAACATAACAACAAACGTTCCTCATAAGACATGGAGCCCTTGGTGCGGATCAAACTCGCACGTGACTGGTTTTAATTGTAACTTGCTTCCACTGAATTATTTCTATTGGCTGTAATTTGATTGTAAAATAATGTGGGTTTTCAATTGAATCATATAATTTCATTTGAATCATATAATATGTTAATTATATAATTAGGTAATATCAATAATTAATTGTTGGTATCAAAATATCAAAATATAGTAAACTATAGTCAAAAAATAATGGAAAAAATTAATTTGTTCCCTAATTGCATGAAACCTTAGAAACTGTATGAATGGACGCCTGTGTTTACGGCCGATTTTACTAAGTCACCGAGCGGGCAGACTGACGGACCAGACAGATTTATTATGTGTCACCTGCTACGGGTGAACCCGTCCACCCCGGAGCGTTTTAACGATATTTATCGTTTTATCACCCCGAGGCGAAACGCAGATACTTAGGACGTAGACAAATCTACATACCAAGCTCCGCCTAGGCTCGTAAGAGTCCAAATCCTTACCGTGAAGCACTGGGAATTTTCAAACTCAGTGGGGTATCCTCGCGCCCTTAGTCCCAGATGCGATCAGATCACTCCAATCTGATTATAGGATTACACCCCGTCTGATTATAGAATCGAGGTCGCTTGAGCGGTCGTCTACCTATAAAGCGGCATTCCTAACGGGAATATGACAGATACGGGGCGGCCTTTACTCGGCAACTCTCACCCGATATCGGGTGGCCCACACTATCATATCTATGGATAAGCATTAGAGGTACCTAGTTATCCCCATTTTCTTAAGAAGTATACACTTCTTAACTCCTTCAGATATCAGTCAGTGACAACACGGCCGGTTTGCCCGCCCCGTGCGCAGGCTGTCTAGGTCAGCCCGAGTTCCCGTCCCCAGGTCCGCCGCAAAGCGGGTTCACCGGGTTGGTCCCTCTTCGAGGATGCTCCTGAATAGGAGTTGCTCCATGAGCTAGGCCGACCAAAACATAACGGCCATCATAGCCCAGTCTACACAGAACCATTATGCCCCTCACGGACCAGACAGTGTAGCACCGTGCCCACGCAGCGGCCCGCATGGCCAGTAATCTCCCTGCGCTGCACCTGCGTCATCTACAGTTGTGATCAGCCGGCCCACAATCGCATCGCCCCACAAGGCATTGCCCGGTATGCCCTTATGCCCAGTCTGGCCCTGTATAACTGAAATCTTTAGCGAAAACGGAATTTTTAGTCGTCTACGGGTTCACTCATAAACGATACTTCCTGAACTATTTAAACATTTCGGACATTACTACTTTTCTAAATTTCTCCTTTCTAAATACATCTACCTTTCGAAATACATCTACTTAAAATATCCAGAAGGTAGTCTGTGCTTACTGGCGCTTATTTTCCATCCAAAATCGGCCGTATATGCTCCCAGTTATCAACACTGAATCAGTCACTTCGAGTAATCGCTAAATCTGTTCAGGAAAAAAAGAGCGAAAATGATTTCCAAATACGAGATCTACATTCCAAATGGCAACCTTTAAAATTCATATTGTCAAGATGGTAAAATATATCAAATATGACGAAGCACCGTCTCCAGTCGCGTTATCACAATGGTGACTATTTTGCTTCTCCAATATTGATATTCCCGCAACTAACCGACATTGTTTATTCAGCGCGTTATATGAACGAGTAGGCGTTCCACGTCGATATAATAATTCGCCTTGGAGCGATACGCACGGGGAGTGTCGCCAGTGGAAGTGCACCCTTGTTATTGTAGAGGCCGTCGGGCGCTGGCAAAATGGAAAAACCGTTTATTTATTCAGAGCGGGGAAAATCAACAGACGTGGCGCCAGCCATTTCGCAGGGGCCGGCCCGCCTCTACCTCCGGCACACGATCGAGTCTGGGCGCCGATGATGAGTTTTTGTTTCTACACACACAATGAGAGGAAGAGATGAGAAACTCAAAAGAAATACGTGACGGGCAAGCATTTCTGATTTAGGCGTGAGAATTCTACAGAACATAGTATCGGAACCTTATGTAAAGGGTAAAATAAGAAGACATGATACAGGACCTAGAGAATAATATTGACCGAGGAGCAATGAATATTAGATACATGAGATAAAGAATTACACATAATTACAAACCACTACTTGCGCCAAAGGGCAATAATTGCTAACTTTTTGTTAACATTTTATAACTAAAAGTTTTTGGAAAGGTAAGGTCAGATATCACAGAAAGATGAATCTATTAAGCGAGATACAACCATAAGAAGGGTTACGGGATGTAGAAGAATATTTGTATATGGCTGTATCAAGGGTAGACAAAGATAATTGTTAATGAGATTGCCCGGGGACGACGAATTACAAATTAAGTTTACAATGGACTCAATCTGAATAGATGCTGATTTTATAATGTAATAATATTTGTATGTTACGCAATCACCATAAAAAAGGAACTTATCGAAAGCTTAGGTAGACTGCTAACTACAAACCACCAGTCGTGAAAAAAAATGAAACAAAACCTCAATGTTATTATAGTAAACATCGATCAAGCTAGTACAGCATTATTGTATTGTAATTTATCGCATATCTGATTTGAAGACTGTAACGCTTTGGAGTAAACAGCCCAGTTTGGAATAATGCCATTTGGCCACCCGCAGCCCAAAGGTATCGAAGTAAATTTAAAGATAATTCGATTTGATATATCGCGTTTTATTATAGTAATAGTAAATAATCTTGGTATATTTTGACACTTTTAATTAATCTCATAGACACGATAAATTAGGGCGAGAGGTCGATTCGTGATCCTGGCCGCACAGGTTAAGACAGGAACTGCTCATTTGCTAGAGCGGAGATGGTGACCCTTAAATCCAGGTTTGGGACGACCTCACCTCGTTATGACGCTGGAGGCAGATGCAGCCACGCAGATCTTAGACGCAGGTGGAGATGGAGAAAACGAGCGCCGCGATTCAGCGTGTGAGATGCACCTCATTGTCGTGCGAGCGAGATGTCCTGTCGTCGGGGATCAGGGTGATGGTTCCTGGGCAGATCACTGTTCCTCCTACCAAGTAGTTTTTCGCCGAAAGCTGTCCCCGAAAACCCCACGTCGGGATAAGGTAACAGGATTACCAACCGCACGGGGCTATGCGGGATCACTATTGCGGCCCGGCGAACGAGCAGTCCTCGCTTTAACCCGCTCAGCTAGGAAAGTCGAAACTTTACCAGACCTAACTCAAAATAATAGTAACTGGGTATATTAACATAAATCTAATGAATAATCAACGCGTCTAGAATGAAGGCGTCTATAATTAATTAATTAATTTCAATGCTCAAACACATTGCGATCTCAGAATCGGCGTGGCCGGCCACATACGTATATTGTACTTTATTACTGTCTTCATATACAGCGCCGACACAAAATATGTATCTTCAGAAAATACCTGCGCTCTGAAACAATAAGAGGGTGGGAGGGCGGCAATAAAGCCCATGCACGTTTATTTTATTTAGTCTATGCCCTTTATGGGTGGAAAGGAGAGGAAATATAGAAATAAAATCGTCGCAGAAATGTATCAAACTTCTGTTTCTTGCTGGTTATTTTCTGACTTTTTATATTACAATAGTTAATAGGTGCTTAAAGTCCCAACGGACGGAAATCAACTACTAAAGTTGATTTATCACTTTTTATAACCTTTAAAGTGTGCTATTATTCAAATTACTACGGAACTTCGAAATCTCTTCGGAGCATCTCTGGTAGCGTTTGTCCTTTATTTACGAGTCGGGGGGGTAGTGTCGCGAACTTTCCAGACGAATTGCATTCAATCCTCGCTGAATGTCCTCCGCAGCGACAGTTACATTCTATTCGCTATGTCTTGTTGTTTGCAACTTTTGTTATTGGTAACTTAGGAGTTGTTTTGACTGCGATGTGGATCATCCACGGTATCAATCATATCGATGAGTCATCTGTTGTGATATGTCAACTGTCATATTTCTTTGATGTCGAATGTATTGATAATATTTTCCCGCCATTATTTTTTCTAGCTTGAATGCAAGGCGGATAAAGTTAAAGTAACGACACGCGACGATTATATAAATCTGGATTGTACAAATCCGACTTTTATGCAATACAAATGACGTTTTATTATTAGTAACATTAAACGAATTTACGCCGTGAAGTTTTTAGCACCCGACGTTTTGGCGATGTTGCAACCGCCATTGTCCAGGACAGACAGTGGCGCTGTAAATCGTCATCTGGTGTTCTGTGGGTACGCGGCAAACTGCTGCTGTTACTACGCAAATTATAACGGTGGTGGGGCGGCACGTTCGCCACGCATGGATTTTGAAAATCTGCTGTGCATACAGCACACACTGTAGATGCGTTACGTCCTTGTGCTCGGCGATGGACATTGAGAACATTTTAAGAAGAAGATTCCACGTAGTAGAGAGTTTGAAACCGTCGTCTCTATTGAAGTGGTGAGAGACAAATTAAGATATGTGGACCTCCCGATTGTCTGACATCCTGCTACGTGATGTGGAGCGGCGATTATTATAAATAAATAAATAAATAAATAATAAATAAATAATAAAATAAATAATAAATAAATAAATAAATCGATGGAGTAGCAATGGGTTGCCCCTTATCGCCCATAGTTAGCGACTTATACATGGAATATTTTGAGGAAATAGCCACCAAAACCTCCAAAATTTAACCCATTCTTTAGCTTCGCTATGTGGACAACACTTTCTGTATCCTGAAGGGTAATACAAACGTTGAAAGAATTCCTAGGTCATCTAAACTCCATACACCCAGAATTACGGGAAATGGACGGTTCTTTGTTTTTTTTTATGTCAAAGTGACGATGAGAAGTGGCAATACTCCCTGACATACAGTATATCGGAAGCCCACACATAAGAACAGATATTTTTATGCCAGTTCACATCATCATCCCTACCATCTACGTTAAGTGAAAACGTAGCTCGTGAATCGATCACGCGATCTATGCGATACTGAGCATTTTCTGCAGGAGATGGAACATGTTAATGATGTCTTTAGGATAAGTGGTTACGGAAACTATCACGAGACACGCACAAGATCCAATACAGATGAAACTCTCTACACATTCTTACCATACATTGTCACAGTCCTAAACTTATTATATACACAGTAAAAACTTTATTAAATAAAAATAATAATAAAAATAACTTCAAATAGAACAATTTCAGTAGCCAGTATAAATCGTAGGAAACTGTATAGATTGCGGTGCGATCCAGTACTAAAGGTAATAGCAGGCCAACGGTCGAGTAATTGAAAAATTGAAAGATGACCGTGTTTGTCTCGATTCACCCACCGTAAGGTGGGTGGATCGTGACAAGAATGGTCTCCAATTTACAGTGGCCTCGGGTTACGATTTCTGGACCCTCTATAAGGGCAGAGACTTCGAAATTTTACCACAGGTCCATCGACATCTGCGCTCTCCACGATGGCTCGTTAGACTCCAGGGCAGTTGCTTGGTACGCAACAGATGCAGTGGCCAAATGCCCGGGCGCCAGCCCTGTCATCCTCTTAACCAACCTACACAGATATCCGGGAGCTTCCCCAACTGCATGCGCATACAAAAGGAGTGACGCTCCTTTGTCGCGACTTCAGGATCGCTGTGACCTTAGCCGTCCCGGACCTAGCTCAGCAAATCGTGGGAATTTGTATAGCGGCTAGCTCTAGATAAACTAGAACGCGAGCAGAGTATCCTGGGCTCTTGTTGCAGTTTCAAAATCCCATTGTGCTATTCAAATAACGATTTTGCTTTCGGCACATGATCCGGGAAGCCATTGAAATAAGAAGAACCATGAACTTCAATAGAGACGACGGTTTTAAACTCGTACTAAGTGGAATCCTTTTCTTAAAATGTTCTCAATGCCCATAGCAGAGCGCAAGGATGTATGTAACACAAGATACAGTGAGTGTATTCACGGCGGAGTTTCAAAATACACGTACGCCGAACCTGCCGGCCGACCACCGCACTGAGTAGTAATAGCAGCAGTTTGCCGCGTATCACCGCCGAAATGTCGGATGCTAGAAACTTTACGCGGTAAATTCATTTAATCTTACTTATAATGTCACACAACCGCCATAATCTTTATAGACGTTTTCGTGATTATAAACGGCTCGGGAGCGACCGCGCAGACGACTCGCGACGCAACCAAAACGCGGTTGAAGTACGCCGCGTGTGGACAGTTTTATATATGCCCAAATATACACAGAACTCCATTTTTAATTTCACTATTCACTTTTCTTTTCTATCAAATAAAGTAAAAGTGTGCAAATAAGTGATCTCACGCAAGGGGAAACATCAAAGCGAGTCCGAATGGAGTATCTAATGTTCCAAGAGCTCCCTCCCTCCTAGCAATAATTATTAAGGTAATATCTTTGGTTGTGTGATACTTTTCATTCATTTATTACTTTATCGAAGAATTTCTTTCTTTATTGAAGAAGAGCCTTTTTGGACTCAAATTCAATTTTTGTCAGGCGGGTTTCTCGTAATTGTAATCAGTTTTCGGTTTCAATGATGCGTTGAAAATGAGGACGCATGTGTTGTGGTTTTCACGCATAAGGCGCCAATTCATTTTATTTTACACATGCGACAATCGACATGATTCAGCGATTCATTTCTGATTAACAAGATTCGCCGCAACCGCGGATGGATGCGTGGATATATAGCCACTAAATATTAGATTGTCCATATTTCCTAAGATTTTCAGCACATTTGATTTCTTGCATTTCTTCATCAGAGTCACCGTGTTCTCTGTACTTGGTTAATTCAGTTATTCGTCGACTTATCGTATCTTATTCATATGTCTATTTCCCGAGATCTCTACTCTTCTCATAAAGTGAGCTCTATTTCTTTATTTCATTTTCCGTCATGTCTGCGTATAGTAACGAGCGACAGCGGCGCATCAGGAGCACATAAAATATGAAGAGTATATCTGCCAAAACAAAATGAGAGAGTAATGCGGTGAATTTCCCAAGCGCCAGAGGAAAACCAGACACGACAGCAGGGCGGGCGACGTCTCTCTCTACCGTATAAATAAGAAAAAGACATATGGAAAATATACTTCTGCCTCTTGTGAAAAGAAACTTAATGTACAGAAAGAAATACAATATTTGGATGGGTAGAAAAGATGACTGTTGGAACACTGTATTTTTATATCTTTAATAATAAGACTTATTGGTACATTTCGATAAGAATATAATCCACCGACTACCCATGAACATAATTATTGGTGTTAATTATCGGGAGCTCTTTAGTAAATGAAGATAATAATATTCGTGAAAGGCGATCAGTGCTATTCTACCCCTCACAATAAATCGGAAATATTCTATGAGGGTTATAATAATAATGCTAATAATTTTTCTGGCTAGATAGTGCGAATGAATGAATACATATGCCGATCCGAGTAGACTAATACATACATTTCCCTAAAATACTCTTATAAATCATTAACATGTCAACCTTTTACTTTTAATATACCACGTTTTTAAAACAAGCTGCAAAAAAATATTGGATTTAGCATGACGTCATATGGCTTATTGTATTCTACTTGTCATACCCTTTCAATTGATACCCATGTCTATGGGGTTGTAATGAAAAAATAATCCGCTATTTTGTGGTGGCCGCCATATTGGATCTACCGAATATTGAATATACTGTATTGTATTGTCTTCAGAACCAAAAGTGTATGTAAAATTTCAGCATGACCGGATATCGGAAAGTTAGTTTAAAATCGATTGCAAACCTTGTACCGGACAAACAGACAAAGAGACGAACAGACAAACAAGAAAGCGACCTAATAAAAACGTGGTAAAATTAAGGGGCAGAGGTATTAATTGAATATATAGTATGATTTAAAAAAAACTTGTATATCAGCGCAGCTGTTTAGGTTTACGACTACACAATGCTCGCTTCTCAAAATAATAACAAAGCCAGAAAAATATACAATGAGATAAATTTACCTGCCATCAGTTGATTATTCAATCATCTTGGCAAAACCTCAATTATAAGATCAAATATAAACTCAAATAGAATTATTGTTTTGTTAACCAAATCCCTGTTACGGGATCAATGCTTTGTATTAGTATAGGCAGTATATTATCCGCAAAGGATTCATATTTTATTGGAGAGTGAAGAGCAGCAATTTTGCTAGTCGAACCCATCTCCATTTAGCAATAAGAATCTCTGTCTGTATCAGTCATTTAGTCAAAATATTTAGC
>JAOPUG010000384.1:19331623-19345092 GCA_027564375.1 Micropterix facetella | reverse complement strand
ACGACCGCAGTCGTTATAACTGCCCGGGTGGTGGGTGGGGTTTCTGCCCTCACCTGCTGCCCTTGAAACTCTTAATAATGGTCCCTCTTCGAGGAGGCTCCCAGATAGGAGCTGCCCTGCGTGCTGAGCCGACCAAGTTAACATATAGCGGCCATCATAGCTCAAGCTACACGGAACCATTATGATCTACCAAGATTGTACATTATGATATGTCGCATGCTACAAGCGAACTCGTCCACCCCGGAGCGTTTTAACTATCGTTCTATCGATATTTATCGTTCTATCACCCTGAAGCGAAACGCAGAGACTTAGGACGTAGGACAAATCTACATACCAAGCTCCACCTAGGCCCGTAAGAGTCCAATACCTTACTTCGAGGCACTGGGAATTTTCACACACAGTGGGACTTCGCGCACCCTTACTCCCAGATTCGGATCAGATTACTCCTATCCCCCGTCTGGTCACAGGTACAAGGTCGCTTACGCGGTCCTCTACCTCTAAAGCGGTATTCCTAACTGAAATGTGGCGGAAAGCTCGCGGAGCAACTCCTATTCAAGAGGCTCCACGAAGAGGAACCAACCTGGTGAACCCGCTGTGCGACGGACCTGGGAACGGGAACTCGGGCTAACCTGGACATCTGACGCACGGGGCGGGCAAACCGGCCGTTTTGTCACTGACTGATGCCTGAAGGAGTTTAGAAGTGTATGCTTCTTAATACAGCGGGGGTAAGCAGGTACTTCTAATGCATATCCATAGATATGATAGTGTGGGCCATCCGATCTCAGGTGAGAGTTGCCGAGGTAATAGGCTTTAAAGTGCCGAGAATAGAGACAACTGAGTAGCCAATTATCAAAAAGACAAATTACGAATGCCTATACATATATTTTCCAATTCCTATTATCCTTTTTCTATTTCGAGGTTTTTTAATAATAATATATATAAGCAATAAACCCACATTTTTTTTTATTTTTTTGAAACCAAGACAAGAGGTTTTTAATTAGTTTTAATGCTACTATGAAATTTCCTTGCCGTTAATGACTGAATATATAATGCGCAAAAGTCAAACACTCACGTAAACCACTGAACCTATCATAACCTATGTCCGTGTCGCACACTACAGACAATTTTGATTGTTAGAAATCAGTATGTTAATGAAGTTAGTGTATTTTAATTACAAAAAACATGTTACTATGGGCATACATATGTTCTACAACATTGTTATAAAAACTCACCAGAAAGCCTCAAAATACAGTTTTACCAACCTAGTTTTTCAAATTTCCGGACCCCGGTGAGCCTCTCAATTATTTTGAGAAGTCGGTGCCATTGAAAATGTACCGTTTTGCTGAGCGCACAAAGTCGGCCAGATATTCGCCGGACTTTGTGTTGTAAAAAAACTACCCTCTTCGTAGGGACACTGGCCTGGTTAAAGGCAAGCGTTTTCATTCGATTAATAGGTGTCTACATACCGCATTTTCGAGTAATTTATTGGCGAAAATCAAAACTCGTATTTCCACATTGGGTTAGATCCGTTTTTAAGATAAACTATAAATTATGTTTTAAATGATAATTTCCAGTAAAACGACTAAGAGACACACCTAAAAGAACCCCACATAACAACTTTTAACGAAATCTCTCCAGTAGTTTCGTCTGTCACATAAGCATGCAGACAATCGACACCGGACACTCATTCAAAAAATATATTGTTGGATACCTGGGACCGCAAAACGTGAAAACCTCCCCCATATAAATCATTGTATAGTTACTAAAAACGAAGCTTTAATGAAAACTCTGGCTATCACTATTACACTCCTCATGTATTTGCATTAATAAATAACAGGAAGAGTAGCGATATATATATCAACAACTTTGGCCCGTCCCATGATCGGTAATTCTTGACTTATCCAAAATGGCTTAAAACTTATTCAAAGACGTTTCTCTCGTCACTACAATTCCAAATATACCCATATATCTATTCCAAGCTTACTCTACCCATTGGCCAGATCATCATCCATATGTAGTAAACAAGGATACACTTGCAGCAGTACCCGAATGGCTTTAAACTTATCCCAACAAGTTTCTCTCATCACCACGATACTAAAAATACTCATATACGCTATGCTTGCTCTACCTATTGGTCAGATCACCCTCCAGGCCAAGTAAACCAGGATACACCTCCAACAGAACCCAAATGTCTTAAAACCTATTCCAACAAGTTTCTTTCTTCACTAGAATTCTAAAAATACCCATATATGACATGCTTGCTCTACCTATTGGTCAGATCCTCCTCAATGCCAATAAAACCAGGATGCTCCTGCAGAAGGACCTGCGGGACTCGGATCGAATTTGCTGCCACCTAGTGGTGCTTAGGGTCGCTCAGAGGCTGCATACCAATCTGCATTGGTGAAGATCGGTTAACGGAAAGTCTTCGGAAATATGGAAAAACAAACGCACAAACGCACAGCATGCATTAGACTATATGGCCAGTCTTAGGTAATACTACGGACAGGCCAAAAATCGTCATATTATATTACCAATTTTTAAAAAATGTGGTATTTTACTAAGGTAATTTAATTTTAAAATGTGATAATGAAAAAGTGGATCAGTCAGATTGATGGAGGATCCTCAACGCCCTTTCGTCATAACCATATAACTGTCTGAGCCGCAGAAAAATAGAAATAACATTTTAGCCTGCGGGGTCTCCGCTAGTAATGCTACCGAATAGCCACCTAACCGCCCACATCCAATCGATCAAGTTTGTTTCACTCCAACAATAATACATTTTCGTGCATTTAATCGATTGCCTCTTAATTATACATCGATTGTTACGAGAGAGAGAAAGAGAAAAAAATATCTTTCAAATTGGCTTCCGCTACCGTAATTGACTATTACCTGATACAGTAATTTCATGTTAGCCAGTCAAGCATTCCATCATTTCCTCCGAGGCCCCCCCGACTCTTGGCAGTTGGCGGTTATTCAGCCGCTTCACAGAAATCAATCAATCTTTCATCCATCAATTAAATTTGACTGGTTATTTTTAACGACGACGCAGTGAACGGAATGGAAGATATAAATTACTCTGGCATTGACGGGAATGAGGATTCGTCGACGGATATATAGATCAATATTAACAACAACATTACATTGTACATATTATATTGTATTATGTCCTTACCTATGAATTTGCCGGTATGCAAAAGAAATGTAAAACCAAATAAAATATTGCCTGCCTCTCTCTGAAATAGTGGAAAACTTAACATTTTGCAATCAAATTTAAATGACTCCTACATGCATTCAAACAAAAATAAAAATACATGGCTTGTAGAAAATTTCTTAATATTTATTACTATGATGCAAATTTTTAATATTTTGATTGTTTCTGAATAAAATTAAATAAAAGCTAAAATCTTCACCTTTTTGTAATATGCTTTTTTCTTGGGGTCTATTGGGGCAAACAACTTGAAACTATATCAGTAATACGTACCAAGTAAATGGTTAAAATGTGATGATGCAATATTTTGCAATTTTTTTTTTTTATTATAATCTTTCAAAAACCAAAAAAGATATTATTTTTCATGCGCGATTTCAGGTGAATGTTATCTCCGCGCAAGCAATAATAGACTAGGCTTTCGCTGGTGTTGTTTCGCTCAGAAAATCTTTACGCTTGATTTAGCTAAAAGCAGCGTCTTAATCAATAGAAATATTGACTCCTATATGGACGTATTCGCATTCTCTTTTACATGGTTACTTGTTTGTTTGTATGATTTTCAATTCTTGAGTATGCATAAACTAATGCACTTAACACAATATTTATATAGATACTCTCCTTTATAAACATTTTATCCATCGTATCTGTTTATGTATGCAGTCTTGCAAAACGCGTACTTTCGCCCTTTACCAATGGAAATAACCTCAATTATCTATCTAGTTTTGCCATTTTATTCGGTTAATACCTCTGCTGTGGAACTCTCGTGGACAGGACTAAATTGGCTGAATTTGGTTTCTCTCTTACTTGCTTGTGATTAATTACACACAAAGTAGTGCAAATGAATGAACATATTAACGTTTATATAGATAGGTACTTTTCTTCATAACATTCTGTATTTCTCTGTTTCATTATCTTTGATCTTGCTTGCCGACTGACTGGTTTACGTAAAACGCTTGGTTTTCCGCACTTTTATCAATGGGATTAACCACCATTAAATGTTTTGACAGCGTTTTCACTGCCTCTTACGAGTTGATTTTTTTCCCGCCAAAAATATCTAAATTCTGAAAAAAGTGGAAGTTTGCTAGAGCAAGATCTGGCGAATGCGGTGGATAACGCAGAGCATCCCTCCAGTCGCACTCCTGCAACGTTGCGACTGTTTGCTTTGCAAAACCAGTGTAGAAGATTTTTTTAATTATTTGGTATTTGTTCTCCTTTCTCCTTCTTGACGAAACCCGAACAGAAAGGAATCTACTAGAAAGTTTTGAGCAACGTAGAAATTAGGCAAGGAGAAATATTTTTCCTTGATATGCTCGGCGGCGCGGGCACGACATCTGACCAAAGTTCTATTGGCCAAGTCAGATGGCATGGTAGAGTAGCACTGCGGTGGCGTCATTAGAAGTAGTGGCTGCGTTACTTCCCAGTCGTAAATGGAAAGTAATCCCAGTGGTAAAACGGACAACATTCTGTCAAACATACCCATCGACTTGACAGATACAGAGAGTCTTTCTTTTCTTTTTTTATTCTTCCTTTTTTTAATTTGTTGATTATATATACATAAAAAACCAGAGAGCTCGCTACTCTGAAACAAGTCCTGGCACTTGATGGGCGGCGATACCACATATATGCTAATGTTTGTATCGGCTGTGTACATTTTTTTTCTTTTATTATTAATATGAATAACGGTAAATTGATTTTATTAGTATGAGAAGTTATATGCTTTGTAAACTGCGTTAAGTTAATTAATTAATTAAATAAATAAAAGAAGCCGCGAACAATAACTAGTCCTATATAATAAAGAGAAAACGGGTTTTCTTAAAACTCGATATTACGTAGATAGAGATAAAACATATTAAAGAGAAATTTTGTTTCAGAAGGAAGCTATTCATATGTAATTCATTAGTATGTTACTTTATAATAAATTAGTTATGGGCACTATTTTTTTTGTACTTTTGATGGTATCCTGTTATTTCTTTCTCACATGTGTGAGAAAGAAAAGAAAACGACTTTTGTCTAATTTCTTTGTTGCGTTAATACATGCCTTTCGCGCCTTGTTATTTTAGCGGCATTAAATGACATGGCAATCTATATATAATACCTTGGCCGACTTTTTAAAAATCGCTTGATATTTGTATAAAAAGGATTCCAAAAATATATCGACTTGCAACATTGTAAAGACAGTCTGGTTTCGCTGTTACAGTGACCGCGTGTGTGTATACGATAAAACAGGAACTATGGATGTAACTTTATCAAAAAAAAAACCGCTCTTATATCGTATATCGTACACAAAATATAAATTAAAAACTCTAATTCTATGAATTAGAAACCCATGAAATAAAGTGTAATAATTAATAGAAAACAATAATAAACTGTTATTTAAACTTTTATCAACATGATTTTCACACTAATATTCCATTATTATAAATTTATGGTGATACAAAATGATAACTATTTCGCTTCTGACACGCCCTATTGTGTGGCGTGGGCTGTGCGTACCTGGTCTGGGTGTGTATCATTGTGACGCGTGGTGCAGTCGGCTTTCTGGAATAAGTGGTAATTGAAAAATATTCGGTTATTGATAAAATTATGGGAAATGCATAATTATATTATTATGCTTGAGATTGAGATATTACTTTATTATGTAATTAATACGAAGACGAGTAATTTAATAAATAACCACTGGTAATATGGTTAATTTTTCGATATGATTAACCGATTAATAGCTGGTTAATTTGAAGAAATTTAACCGTTTGTTGCATTGCATTCCTAGCTCCTACTAAAATCGTTTATATGGCGTTGTGCCAAAGTCTGTGGTCCTACGGCCCAGTCGCTTGGGGTGGTTGCCCCGTGCAAGGACACCATCTTTTGATCAAAGTGCAGAAGATGATGTTGAAGGTTATCAAAAAAAATCCTAGATAACTATCTGCAAAGTTTATATAGAATATGGAGTGCTGGATGTGCGGCAATTATTCATAATGCAATTGTTAATTCAGTTCTACAAAATCAGCGGCCAACGGCAAGAAACCAACAAAATATAAACACAAGGCAAGCCACTGGTATAAATTACAATATACTGAATCAAGACTTCCATCAATCAAAGATATTTTTACTTCCTGGCACCGCGACTTTATACTAACTTAAATGACAGTTATCAGAACGTAAGCAACTTAGATATATTCAATTTTTTTTATAAAGATGCACCTGTTAGAAAGGGAATGGTTGTATTGTGAATCTCAATTGCTCTCGTTACTAAATTAAGATATAATAATTATTTCAATATTAATATATTGTTTGTATATGTGCATATATACCTAGGTAAAATACAATTACATAAAGAACACACTTCAGTACTAAATAACATCGTTTTCTTATGTATGTATTATGTAATAACAAAGTAAGTTCATAATATCAGAAAAGTCAGCTCACTGATATCAGATCCCAAAATCCACAACCCCAGATACGATTCTTAGACCAAGATGGTATGTTTCGCCATAGGATGTGTTCAATCTCTCCCAATTTATTAAATATTATGTATATGGCATAAGCATGTAAAAAGTTACTGCAATAATTAAATAAATAAATAAATAAAAAATACCGATAATTATATCATCTCGAAATATAGTTTATTTTTAAATAAACCTTCTACATGTAGTTTTTCAAATTTATAAAGATTGTTTGTATAATATTTTGTTTTATTGCACCAGTGTTAAACAAAGAATAATATTGGCCCTTATTAATGGGATTTAATAAGGTCTAGTAAAGATACAAGATGAATCAATTTTCACATTGCTCACGAACGATACAGAAAACTTTCAAAATGTCTTGCAATGATATGGAGGAGGTTAAGCGTACTGTTAAAAGTAGCAATCTCGAATATTCTGAGAATACGCCCACTTATACTCGTAAGATTATGAATAGAGGAACTGAAAAAACGTTATTTTACAACCGTTCTTTCGTCGAACACGACTCGAGTCGGAAATTATTAAGATAATTGCATTTCCTACAATTTTACAGCTCTATTTTAGCGCCCGTGTTCATTCGCTCTTCGGGAAACCTCAACGAATTATCCAAACTGTTAAAAAGGTTATAAAAAAGCCGAGGCCGTAAACGGCGGGCTATAATAAATGAAACCCGTCTATTAAAATCAATAAACTGTTATTTTTGTGGCTATCGACACTATCATTCTGATATTCGAAAAGCAGTCTCGTTTTTTATTAAATTTTATATAGCTCCGGAGTAATAAAATATTGTTTTTATGACTGATATAATCTTGGCTCTTTGATAGATCAAAAAATGTTATTTTTTATGACGTCGATCATTTTATTTTTAAATACATTTAATATGGTCTACCCCGACAAACACAATACTAACAAACTTATAAACACTGTGAATTTAATAATGGTAAAAATTACACATTTTATTTTTTTTAGTCTCGATATCGAGGTATTCTATTAATAAAGTATTACAAGATCGTAAAAAAAAATCTACCTCATTATAAAGCAAATACTGAGCGTATTCAAACAAGTCCATGCTTATCACCACCCTTGTTTTGAAGCAGAGCGCAGTTTCATCCAATTGTGATTGTAACATTTAAAGTGACGATACAAGGAAAGTGTCAATGTGTGAGCCTACTTAAAAATTGCTTGATTTGGAGCAGCGATCGTTGATTAAATTTCTCACAAAAAAGGGAAGAAGCCTAAAGAGATAGATTAACGGTTAGTAGTAGTGTACGGGAGGTCTGCATATTAAAATTTTAATTAAAGTAAAATTGCTACTTTAATTTTAAAATCGTAATAACTTTCGTATGCACATTTTTAAATATTCTACTTGAGGTTAGCGTCCACAGGTCCGCATTTTACGCACGGACGGATCGTATCGAACGAATTGTATAGTAAGTCATATAAGTGCGTCCACTGATCCGCAGTGGAAGGAACCCACTCATCGGCTCATCGGTAATGCCGACGCGATTACTCGGAGGGGCAGCTATTCCGATACGTGCCGATGACGTCATAAGGATTGGCGATCAGTGGACGCACCCGCCAGTGGCAACGACAGTCATTTATTGCATTTCGGCACTCTGTCGACGTTTGTTTGTGGTTATTCATTTATCGCACATATCATGGACATCGCACGGCTAATTATAATCCGGTTGCAAATGGTCGTTGCGTCGGCAATCCGATTGCTGCAGATACAGTGGACGCACTGCCACAAACTAAGCTGTTTAATACAATCCGTCCGATGCGTACGATGCGGACCTGTGGCCACATACCGTTAATCAGCACCCTGATACGATACCGTCATCTAACTCTATACTCTATACATTTCACGATCTTGCTAGTTTTTACTCAAAAGTAAGTTGTATTAGCGTTTTGTATGAAGAGCTACCCTTTTACCTGTTTTGTATGAGAGTCAAGTTAACAGTGAAGACGTTTATTAAACTGGGTGACTAGCGATAAAACTCTCTCCAGAAACGTACAAGAAAGTCGATGAATTAATATGGTAGTCAAACGATTGAAGGTTTCGCGCATAGCTGAAGAAATGAGCATTTCGGGAGATATAGTGTTGATAATAATATATGAACATTTACACATGTGGAAAGATTGTGTTAGATAGGTTCCGCGGATGTTCACACCTATAGCGATATTAATTAATTGATTGATAGGCTATTCAATATATTTAGGAAGATTGAGGGAGATGTCCGGTGCCGGCACGCAATCATTACGAAATATTGATGTATGTATTGCAGAGCCGGGGTGGTAGGCGCTGAGGAAAGGGGGCACTCAGGAGTCCGGTCATCACGTAGCGCAGTAGAACTGTGCGATGAGGATTTGATGTGTGGATCTTTTCCGCCCTCACAATTTCAAAACGACGCCCGGCACCAGTGTTCGCAGGAAAACTTGTATCTGCTTGTTGAAGACACCGTAACTTTTTACAACGTTTGGTGACTGATGAAGAAACATTTTGTATCACAAAGAGCCACAGTCTAAAGTGAAGTCCATGCTGTGGACATATAGAACTTCTCCCGCCCCTATTTTTTTAAAGTTACCCTAATACTGCTGACAAAGTCACCGCGAGCCACCGTATTTTGGGGTTGAGGAAAACCTTTTACTTATGGAATTCATGCCACATAAGACATCTATAATAGGAGAGAGTTACGCTAACAGAATGCTAGCTTAGCGAGATCCATTTAAGGAGAAAATACATGAAAAACTCACATCAAGCTTGTTGTTACTTCACCATAAGGCGACAGGGAAAGCACAAGCTGCTATTCAAGGATGCGGGTTTCAGCAGCTCAATTACTATCCTACATCCCTGACATGGCTGCTTCAGATTGTACCTTGTTTCGAAATTTGACAAAAAAAACTTCAACGACAGCGTTTCTCAAGAGACGAATAAGTCAAGACAGAGACGGCTTGAATTTCACAGGAACGTAAAGATTTTTTTTCAAAGGCATAACATCGTTGCAGGAGAAGTGGATGAAGTGCATTGAGTGCCAATAAAAGAATAGTTTTAATTGAAATTGTTTTCTTAGATTGTTCTCTAGATAAATTATCGAACGTATACGGATTTCCAGATTGATGTACATATATTCAAAAACATATTTTTAGTTGGCATCGAGTCAAAAGCAAAAACAAAGTAACACCCATTTCTTCACACCCGTCACCAATGTATGGCAAGTTAATCCGAGTAGTGCCGGCCAGTTTTTATGCATTTTTATTTATAAAATACTCAAAAATTTTCGCCGTTTTAATAAAATCGAACAGCCGTAGATTGATTAAGTTCAGTAGTTTCACATGAGCTATGATGGCTGTTATGTCAACTTGGTCGGCTTAGCTAGCGGGGCAACTCTTATCCGGGAGCCTCCTCAAAGAGGGACGAACCTGGTGGATCCGGGGACGAAAACTCGGGCAGAACTGGACATCTGGCGCACGGGGCGGGCAAACCGGCCGTGTTGTAACGGACTTATATCTGGAGGGTTTTAGAAGCGTATGCTTCTTAAAAAAAGCGGGAGTAAGTAGGTACGTCAAGCTGCCTACCCTTAGAAACGATACGTGGGCCACCCGATCTCGGGTGAAAGTTGCCGAGCAAAGGACGCCCCGTATCCGCGATAATTCCAGTGAGGAGTTGCCTCTCGCTTGAGGTAGAGGTCCGCGCAAGCGACTACGTACCCGCGACCAAACGGGTGGTTGGAGGAATCCGACCAGGTTTGAGAGTCAGGAGGTGAGGCTGCCCGCAGGATGTCAATTCCCTGTCCTCGCCGTAAGGCGTAGGTCTCTGACGGGCAGTGGTAGAGCTTGGTACGTAGAATTGTATACGTTCATTAAGCCTCTGTGCTTCACTTCGGGGTGATGTAACGATAAAGTTCGTTGAAACGCTCCGGGGTGGACGGTTTCGCCCGTAGCAGGTGACAATCAAAGTTGTTATAATAATGTATATTCTTTGAATTACAAAGTTGACGGGAGATTTTCATTGACCCCTGCCCCTTTAAATGAAATCTCGTGAGATTTTGACGGACTCTCCCACCCCTCCCCCCAATTTGAGCTCACAAAATAAATGGACCAGTCGTCCTTCCAGTCGAGAAGAGACTGGAAAGACGCAGCGAAATACATGTGATGGTGTGGAAGGCAATGGAAGACCAGCACACAATATTTCTTAATCGATGGTTTCAAATTCGAACAGCTCAGTTATAGCCGTTTCAGTCAGGGAAGTGAAGTATTTATAATTGGGCAGCCCTCCTCATCTCGCATTGTAAGTCAACCATTAAAGAATGATCAATTCATCAAAGGTCGTTTTTTTCAATAACGATAAAAATTTGCGTTATTACAAAAAAGATGCACTTTTGCGAAGGTTTTCCAATGACTGCATAGTTTTGACAAAAAGTATTTTGAAAAAAATACATAAATTGGTGAATTCAATGACTGCTTATTTTTGACAAAAGATTTCGTGAAACAAACATAATTCTAACCCCAAAAGCCATTTTTTTTTTGGAAGATTTCGTGGGAAATCCCCCAAGAAAATTTCGCTGAGCGATGTAAACATCTCTAATGCTCGGAAATCGCTGTTACTTTTTTCGAAATAGACTATGCTCTGAAACTGCAATAATTCCCTCAATTATTTCCACAGGGTTATCATTAACGTAACCCTATGGAAATATCCCAGTGCTCTTATTTATTTATTTCAACGCTCAAACGAATCTTTTGTTAATTTTCAAAGAAACGAAAACGTTTAATGTTGAATATCACCAAGCTATGTACTTACCTAAAAGGTATATCGTATGATGTAATAGCTACCTCAAGAAGAAGAGATATTGGCACAGTAGATATAAGATTCTTATATCTACTGTGATATTGGTAGGTAGGTGGGCATTACAGTTTATCATAACCGTCCCCCACTCTTTGGGCAAGGCAGTGGCACTATCCTGCCTTCTCACCCGTTCGAAAGAGAAAGCGCTCCCCACAACTTCATTACTAAAACGAATAGATAACTTCGTCCTTGATATTATACTAAATAATAGTAAGGGCGAGTCTTTTCATTAGTAGAGCAAAACTGGCTTATCCTTGCACATATCGCAAAAATAAGAAGATGAAATTAAATGCAGACTATCACAACGTAGGAAATCATATAAAATTCATTAGTATTTTTTCATAATTAGCCATTTATTAGTGAATTGATTACGTGTCGTTTTCTTTCAAAATAATGACGAGCTTAGTTGCTTGAAAGAGATAAATATATTCGCTTTTATCAGCTGCGTCCGGATTCTTAACATCGCCAGTTGACATTTTCAGCGTTTAAGACGTATGAAATCATTCTATCTGCCGGCCCAAATTTTATAGCTGGCAACGTTCTAAAAATGAAAATAAACCCGACGTTCTTTTTCTAGCACCTAAATACCTGTCTGAAGCATGTGGGTGCATGAAAGAGACAAAAAGATACGCCACTGTACCGCGCGCACCGCTCCCTTGCAGACTTTGTTAAAGTTACCGGCGTATATATTTAAGCGATTAAAACATACGAAGTATTTGACAGCGACAAATCAAAAATAACGAATTGCAACGCTCGTCCAGGCGGCTAATAAACTGTCAGTCAACTAGCCAACGCATCGAGGCAGCAGGCAGCCACCTGCCTTCCCGCGTTGCGCGGACATCATCCGACAAGCCCAAGCGAAGGCTTCGTCGCCAATCGCTTATTTTAATTGCGTCAGGGCCAACTTGTCCTATATAGGTACCCAGGTTTGGGTGCAATTATAGAAACAGACATTGGTGACTGGTTGTACTTACCGAGCGATCGTTTTTCGCACCATTCACTTCGAAAAGACTTCTTTGTCCTGGTTTGGATCAGCCATTTAACTTACATCAAAATCTAGCTCCATTAATTATAATAGCAATCAATCCGCTATAAACGGATTTATTTTCTAGTCATTTATATTATTGAAGAATATTGCCCTGAAAATAAAATATCCATTTGTAAATGAATTTTTACGAGATGTGATGTTAAATAATCCTTGGACCACAAATGCTTCTTTTTATTTTTATTTGCTGGCTTCTACTTCGATAATATATTATTATATAAGTAGCATACTCACACTACACCTTTAACAAGTTTCATATTCCCCTCTATCTGTCAAGAAGCAAACGAACAACCGTTTTCTTCAACATCCATTATTAGTTTGTTTAAACCTTTTGAAATGGCATGGTCTAGACGTCATGTAATTTTAGTACGTCTCGTCTCTCTAATTAGAGTGACATTCAAATTTTGTAAATTTATTTAACAAACGAGTTAGTCCATAATCATACTTGTGATATGCTGATTTCGTAAAGCAATGTTGCTAATTTAGTAGCGGTTAGTTCAAGGATTATTCTAATATATAAGTAGGAATTGCACCCAGATCGAAACGTTTTTAGTCAATGTACGGTTCATACAGACCTTTACCGAACGTCAGGAGTATATTTAATTTTTAAAAAATTACGACATATATGGGCTGCACTTGAAAGAACAGTCAGACAAAACCATATAGCCACTTTTTGGAATTATTATTGATCATACACAATCCATTTTTTCAAGTCCGTTGGACACATTCAACAGAATGATTATAGAGTAAGAAGAAAACAGAGAATACCTAAGATAACAAAAAATTAAAAAAATAGTTTTAGTAGAACTTGATATGTAACGGAATGATCTTTATCATTCAAATAAATTATCTTTTAATACGATACTTTACAAAGCTGGACTTAAATACAATTCTTTAATTATTTTTCTGGTAATTCTA
>JAOPUG010000384.1:19320812-19331523 GCA_027564375.1 Micropterix facetella | reverse complement strand
GGGTGGTCGGAGGAATCCGACTAAATCTGGGAGCAAGGGGGTGAGGCCACCCGCTGGGTGGCAATTCCCAGTGCCTCACCATAAGGAGTAGGACTCTTGCGGGCTGAGGTGGAGCTTGGTATCTACGTAGCTTGTCTCCGTCCACCAAGTCTCTGTGTTTTCCCTCGGGGTGATATAGCGATAAAGTTCGTTGAAACGCTCCAAGGTTGACGGGTTTGCCCGTGGCAGTTGACATACAATATATAGTACTTCCACATTATGATCTCTAGTCTCTGCCACATCATTCTCGATCGGAAGTCTACACTTAAAATGACACAAAACAACATATTAGGCATATACATACTCTTCGGCACTTTCATGACTCCGCGAGGGTTTATAGAGCTTCCGGAAACCGCAGTGGCTGAGCGCGCATCGCATTTCCGTTTATATTATTGACGTCATAAAATGCTGAAATGGCGGCAAAATGGCCATTTACACTGTTTCAGTCGGCTTGCGGGCGAAACGATATTAAATTTCAGCCATGCCCACACTTACGACTTGATATAATCATATATTTCATGGGGATTTTCAGTAGTAAATATAAATTCTCCGTACCGCCAAATGGCTTTATTACTACTTTAAATTTGGATTTTTACTGTTGAGATTATAACCGAGTAGGAAATTAGCTGAAGTCAGATTGCGGATGTCAATAGGATATTATTTTATATGTAAAATAGAGAAAATCCATTACATATCATTTAATCTTTGCAACTTTCTTTAATGACGTCACGAATATTCTGAACATATATTATCATTTTATATTATTGGGTTTGTCACTTTTTGGCCCGTCTGTGGGCCCTATAGTCTGATGAATACTGTGCGTTTGTTTGTTTGTCCGTCCGAAGACTTTCCGTGGTCAGATATAAACCAAATTTGGTATACAACCTCCCTGGGTGATTCTCAATGCCACAACGTAGCAGCAAATTCGATCCGAGTCTCGCAAGTGCTGCTGTAGGTGCATCCTGGTTTACTTGGCATGGAGTAGGATCTGACCAATAAGTGGATCAAGTGGATCAATCATATCATATATGGGTATTTTGGAATAGTGGTGACGGGGGAAACTTGTTGGAATAGGTTTTAAGCGAGTTTGGATAAGTCAAGGGTAAACAATCGTGGGACGGGCCAAATTTGCCGATGTATATTGCTATTTTTCTTGTTATTACATTACCTTTTGTTTTCGTCTGAAAATTAGTCTTCGCGATGACATTTCAGGATGACAAGACGACAACAGTCGTTATAACATCCTGAGATGGCGGGTTACCCCGCAGCAATGGACATAATACACTGCCACAAGATGCTGTGTAAATGTTGTGTCTGTGTAGGTTAGGCAGTCTATACCAATGAATACAAAGAATAATACTGACGTACTTTCACCCCCATCTCACAATTTTTCCAGTCATATCTATGGGTTTTGGATGGTCATCGTCTTCTTATAAACATTATAGCAACTGGTTATCATTATATCTACCTGGCGACGCTGTAATGAGTCAAGAACTACCCAGGATTCGACCAAGTCGAAAGCTGGCTTCTTGGACAAAGGGTCTGTTTATACTCTTGTTTTTTTTTGTTTAATGTGTTTCACGGTATGTGTGTGGCGTACAGTGCGATGGCCTTGGTGGAGTGGTTGAAATTGGTCAAGTCTTATGGCGAGACGATTTGAGATGATTCTGGTAAACATTTTATACACATTCTTAATAGTAATCGGCGTAATAAAGACATAATCCGGTAGTTATCCAATAATAGTAGTTTAATATAGCATAACCCACTTGTATGACCTGTATGATCAATATTGTATGACCTGTTTATGCTAGAATCAGGCCGCGAATTGTATCGTAATAAAAAGGTGCGATTCAACATGGCGAGATCCACCACAACAAAAAAGTCTAACAACATTTATAGAAGCTTTGAGTCGCACAATAAACTCCCCAGCTACGTTAATCCATGAATGATGACCATACGTTTACAATACTAAGTGCTGTTAAACAATATCTGATTTAAAAATGTGTATTTTCTCAGAATTTTAATTAAAAATAATACATTAAGAACTCACTTTTTTATATTAATACGCTTGCTGTTTAAATTTGTAAAGTTATTATTCTGTTTTGTCCAGCAATCAGTTATGTCTCTTGTAGACTGATATATAGTTTTATATCGAATCTTTCTATTTCTCTTAAGAATTCAACTTTGGTGGGAACGATTCCCTTGTTAGTTGACTATGCTCGATAGAGAGATGTTTGGCAAATACTTTAATGTTTATTAAATGCTTTCAGCATTAAAGAGGCGGGTATGGTGGTTTATGGTGGTTTAGACTCCACAAGTCTTGTACTCAGACGATACTGCGTACAAATTCGTATTATTCTACTATGTTTCCTCCATAAAATTCTGGATGTCATTCAAGCAACCGAGAAAACGACATTTCTTCCACGAATATCCACTTCGACGCCACTTTTCAAGTGAGCCAAAAGTAAACTCAGGTCAACCTTATGCCATCCGCGAAAGCGCTTTCCTATAAAGAACTTTCAAATGTAAATTGAGTGTGGAGCATTCAAAGTTGAAAGTTCCGCTGGAAATTGGAGTGCATCGCTCCACTTTTCGCGCGAAATTGACTTTTTATTGATTTACAGCGTTCTTCCGCGAACGCCACCCATGTGCAAAGTGCAACTCGCCGACCGACGACCGTGCGTTCGCCCGGACAAAATGCACTTTTCCACTTACCTTTCAGAACACACTAAGTGGCATTTCCGTTTGGATACTTTATGGTAGGGGAGGGTGCGCTAAAGTAAAAATAATCGGACCATAGGGAAAAGACTAGGGGGATTTTCGGAAGAATGAATACGTTACTTTTTAGTTCCTCGCAAACTGAACGAATTGAAAGCAAAGCAGGAAGTAGCAATTATTAGCTTTTCTAATAAATTTGAGGAGATACAATATGCGGAATATATTTACTAATAGGTATTTGAAATTAGCTATACGTGAAACCAAATTTATCATGTGACTCTTGAAAGTCGGTATTTTTTTGTTTTTTAAATAAATTTGGCATGGATTTGGTTAAAAATTACTTTTTCGACGTTGAAAATGAAATACCGAACGTCGCCAGTGCATGAAATCTGGTTCGTGGAACGCTATTTTTTGCATATTTTCATAGGGCTAAACAAATATTACCAACGTTTTTCTTTTAGAAACGTATGGGAAATGAAAATACGCTGTGAACCACCTTAATAAGGACCTTAACTATCTCGTATACAAAAACAGAAACGTTATTTAAAAAATTACACACAATCATTAAGTTTGTATGTTACAAAAGTCTTGGCGTATTTTGAACAACAATATAGATAGCAAGTCTTAGAGTAGAGTAGATAGATGGTTTGTTCTAAACTCTATAAAAACTGTGTAGAAGCTTCAAAACATGAAACCGCCTAAACACAAGCAAAAGGCCCAATTGCAGCTATTTCAACTCTCACTGTTATAAAGACCTATATTTTATGTGATTCAAGGTTTATTTATTGTCTTCTATACCTAAAGAGAAAATGCGGAGACATATCGATAAAAATGAGCCAAAATGGCTTCATGATTTTCAATTAGGATTTTAAAAATAATAAAATATACCTATATCAATAAGCAGATGGGCCCCATAAACGGAGTTAGAAATCTTTCTAATACATTAGTTTGTCAGCAAAAATCACAACGCACAAGCTCAACTGATATTTTGCTGAAGTTTAGTAAAAAATAGTAAGTTACTATTTGATCAAAGAAATATTTTTCGTTTTATATCTCTGTAGCGATTATAATTATAACTTATTTATTTATTTATTTCAGTATTACATCTAGGAAATAATTATTGTCACATTTAAAATGAGACATTAGAAAACTAGTTTGGCAGTCGCATACTAGGCCTGGGCCTGTTCTAAGACAAACGATGTTTAAATGTCTAGATATTGAGTCTGCACTGTCAACTTGAACCATAGGTTAGCACTTATTCTTTACATGATAAATAAACGCAGTTTAGGTTATCAGATACTTTACAATACAAACTTTAATAATAAAAAAACCTTTAGATTAAAATTCAAAATAATCAAAAAAGGAAAAAAAAATTAAATAGAAAAAGAAAAGATAAATAAAAACTAAAATCAATATTAACCAATCATTTGAAAATTATTATATAAATTATCATTCAAAATAAATTGTCCCTCCCTATTTCCACCAACCAATCTGTAATGGGATTTTTAAATTTTCTCTTGTTCTTGCTATTTTTTCCAGGGCAAATAAAAGTGAAATTGCACTGGCTTAAGGCTGTTTACATTCTCTGCACCATCGCATTACCGGTTCTTGTTGCTCTCATCTTTCCAACTAGCTGTTGATTAATAGGGGTCATTTTAGCTTTATCATATATTAGTAGGTACTAGCCGAACATGACACTGTCTTACATCCAGAACAGAGTCCCGCGGGTGCTGCTGCAAGTGCATCCTGGTTATACTATAACAATATAAAACAATCGCTTCAACGATTATGAATCAAAGGCAAAGGACCTACAACTTCAAAATTGTGACAGCTCTCGCTAACGAACGGCTGATTAACAGACCCTAATAGGGCTATCACACTAGCGCTTTGCAAGCGTTTTTCGAGCGAGGCGATCGCTCAACGTGCTCGCCGCGAGTTCGCAGCGAGATCACCGCGTGTGCGCAGCGAGATCGCAGCGAGTGCGCAGCGAGATCGCCGCGTGTGCGCAGCGAGATCGCCGCGTGTGCGCAGCGAGATCGTGCCGTTCCATCCGCATTTGATACAGTCAATAACAGAATGAATTCTGAAGAGCAAACACTGCTGTTGTTTTTGTTACTTCGTAGACGTTTACGTAGGAAACGTTTGACATCTGCTTATATTTCAAGCGAAGCGAAGTGTGACACCAGTTATTATTCAAGCGAGTGTACAACATTGCGTCCACGTCGCGGTGTCGCGGCGAGCTCGCTGTGTGGCCGCGGCGATCTCTCTGCGTGCATGCGGCGATCTCGCTGCGAACACGTTCACAAATCGCCCGCTGGAAGCACGCTCGCAAATCGCTAGTGTGATAGCGCCCTAACCGGGGATCGTGACTCGGTTAAGGAAATTAACCAAAGTTAGCTGAATGGCATGTGGTGCACACGTATTTAGGACGTCAATACATGAGGCATTATATATCGATGATTTAGGATTGAACCATGGTTAGTGCGGTTAACCGTGATTATCTTTCTTAACCGACGTTGGTGCAAGTCGCCCTTAATTAATTTTTAACCATGGATAGTGCTGTTAGCCGAAATTATTCTCATAAGCGGCGTTAGTCCATGTTGCCTATATTATTATGTGCCAAGGAAAATTTATTTACTATAACTATCGCGATATTTAGAAGTTAATAAAGGAAAGAAAGCTTATTAAGAATTCTGTAATGGTGCACGTGCAGTGGTATATTATCCATGCCAAATAACCGATGCGAACTCGAGTAGAAGTTTGAATCGATTAAAACACTCTCTGTTAAAGAGAATCCCTGAGAACTGTACGATATAAATCGCACGAAATTATAAATTATGTACGGAATCATATATGATAGTGATCTTTACTCACATTTTTTTTAAAAGTGGAAATGATTTTTTAAAATTATTTATATCCTTTACGGTACTGGCCCACCTTATTGTGTAAAGACAATAATTTTACAGTCGGAAGGGTTTTATAATACCACGTTGCAGTACGCAGGCGGTCACCTATCCACGTATTGACCAAGCCCGACGATGCTTAACTTCGGTGATCTTTTGGGAACCATTATTTCAACGCGGCTAAAAACGCTACGGCCATTTAACAAATTCACCAAAACTCGCTTTGACATTACAAAATATTATCAGCTATTTACCCCTATTCTGTTTTACGTCGCGAAAATATCGCTTATATACGAAAATACAGCCAATATACGATTACAATGTGTGCCATTACCGATATGATGCGACCTTGTGATCCTGTTATTGGGAGGTTTTAGTTGGTTACTGTTTCTAATATCGGTTTCGCTGGCGAAACACCGCAGATGTTTGCTCCAGACCGCGGCAATTTTCCCCATTTACACACAATATCGCCGAGCTGCCAACCGGCCAGCCTGTTTACAAATCCTACCACAACGAAGAATTTAGCTTCTTCTTGAGTACAGTCTCCAAGTGTAGATGTCATCAAAATCTACAGAAAAGAGAAATTTATATGATCAGTAGCAGAAATATGTTTTAAAATGCATCGAATTAACGATATTGGCAAAAGGAAACAAAGAAGTTAAGTAAACACAGGTAACCTAGTTGTTTCAAATAGTAGAGCGCTATTTTAAAACTCCATTATTGTTCCTTTATGATCCTCGGTGCTACGACAGAAAGACAGAAACACTTGCCAAATAATTATAGTTATTTATGAGGGCAATTATTATTGAATGACTTACCAGCTGATTGACTCGGAATGGAGTGACTTGAAGAAGTGAATTGATATGGCTTGCAGGCCTGCTTATAAAGGAAATCTCGAGGGTCGTAAATGGCACTTATATTGTTTATTTGCCTAGAAATCTAATTTGTGTCTTTCAAATGCGTCTTTCAGTATTAACTTGTTTATAAAATTAACCTGAAACTGACGTCTATCGGTTTCTTGAAACGATAATATTTTATGCAAAAATTACGCAGTCATTATTATTTTGTGGGTTGCTAAGTTGCTACACATATAATAAAAAAATAATCTTGTTGATACACGTTATCATATACTTTCCCAAATTTTGTCTTGATAAACGACATACAATTCGTTGCTGTTATAGGTAATGGCTATATAATAAGTGCGATTATTTATTTACATTCGATTTTTAATCACTTTTGTTATCTCATCTCCCATTTGACTGATTTTTGGGCCGTCCGTAATATTACGTAGAACTGGACAAATAGATATAGATAATATAGCTAATGTATGCTGGCGTCCATCCGTATATCCTAAGGCTTCCAGTGGGCCGATTTTAACTAAATTTGGTATGCATTCTCCCTTGGTGACCCTAAGCACTACCAGGTGGCATCAAATCCGACCCGAGTCGCGCAAGTGCTGCTGCAGCTACATTCTCCTTTACTTTGCATGGAAGAGGATCTGACCAATAGGTAGAGCAAGCATAGCGTATATGGGTATTTTTGGAATCGTAGTGGCGAGAGAAACTCATTGGGATAGGTTTTAAGCCATTGTGGATAAGTCAAGGGTTACCAATCACGAGACAAGCTAAAGTTGCCGATGTATATCGCAACTTTTCCTGTTATTATCGGTTATAATAATTGCGATTTCTAGGTTAGATTATCAAATTTGTCATTTTCTACCCATCGTATTAATTTTTTCTTTATTAAACTCTAAAACGACTAAACATATTAAGAAATGACTTACGTGAAAGTTACAGGCATAATTCTTAGGATTCTACATTTTTATTTTCTATTATTCGCTTTCAGATTGTAACATTTTGAATTCCAAACCCGCTGAAGATGTCGAAAATTGATGTAAGCAAGATTTGTAGGCAATGTTCTGAAAAGTCGAAGTCATTTCTTTATTTACGTATTTACGAATTTACGTATTTACGAATTAGTATTTACGAATATATAATTTTTTTATAATAAAACAACCGCTATTTTGAAAAAATGGCAGTATTCTAATTCAAAATCTCTGCATTAAAAAGAAATATTTTAATATGTAATTTAGTCTTACTCAGACTTGTAGTTTCTGAGATACTGTGTTTACAGACACACCGAGATACACACACGGACAGACATTTTCCATAAATCACTTTTTTGGATTCCCAGGATTTTAAATCGCGAGGGTCCGGCGCAAACACGTATTTTCAGTTTTGACCGAAATCAATACTTTCTCTATTTACATACTTTGTCTAACACGATGTAATTTATTGAAAAAGTAAAAATATAGCTCAGACGCTATCGGTGTCGACGCACATGTTTAGAATACTGTTATTGGTTAAAATGATTTTAAAAAAAAAGTGTGCGGTCGGGAGACCTCCGTCAGGAATGAAGTTCCTTACGCTTTTACAAATATAAACACTTCTATATAATTGATATATTAAGCGGCGACAAAAAATCGCGATTTATCGGCTGTAACTGTTTAAAACACTTACTTGTGGTTTAAACAAGCTTTCTTGTCAGCCCATAGATGTCAAAATTTTATTTTAATTTTATTGGCGCATAACATTTTTTCATTTAACATTTTAACATACTGTCTATTTATATTAGTAGACTGCCCGCAAGCCAAGTAAAAGAACTTTGTTCCAAAAAATGAATACTGAAACAGTTAAGTAGTCACATAATACCACAGTTCACACTAATAGCTTAAGGAACTGGCCACCTAAATAAACATTTTTTAAAAAATAATTATAACATTTGAAAATGGAACTCTATGAATGATGCCTATACCCAAGGGAACATCCTTAGGCATATGCATCATTCATTCGGGGATCCTAGGGTACACTAAATTCTAAACAAACATCTGTCTGTGAGAAAGCTGTGCTCGCGGTGAATCTCACACAACTTGATTGAGGCTCAAAAAAAGGGACACGCCACTTGGAGCGATGCAATGCTTACCAAATTCATCGAAAAGGCGTCAAATTTGGCACAAAAACTTTCATTAGATAGAAGAGTAGGGTTGTCAGTTTTGCCTCGAATCAACTTGAAAATATAGGACATTATCAGCAATTCCCTACTGAGAGATAACCAAACATTTCCACAATAAAGCTACTTCACATTGACTACCTTGGATGTAGTAACTTGGAGTACCTGCTCCATTTGTATATTGGAAGTACTTTTAAACAGTGTCAAAGCGGCAGCCCAGTAAAAAAATATCCACTTCTCCGTCCATATCAATGACCTAAAAGCTGAGATCTATGTTTTTAAAATGTATTTGAACCTGTTATATTACGTCTACTTAGGTATATTATAGTAAAGGAACCTCACCTCAAACTGAACAACTTTTTAACCTTTATATCATATTGAATTACACACGTGTAATAAGAGATTTTAACAATTTTCTAAAGAGTCTATGAAATAAATATGGTATGTGACACTGTAACAAAAAGATAAAAATACGATACGAGATGCAATACGATTTACGATATCCGCATTAGGGTCTTAAATACCCTCCACCGAAAGCTCAAATAGCGATGAACGTACGATATATTTGAAATCCCAAATTACTATCGTAGATGACTTCTTACTATTCAATGATAAACGATGACGCTGCTGTTTTTCGAAATCGATCTCCAGCAACGTAGCCATTGTAAAGGTCGCCGTACCGCGAGAGGTCGGAAAATCGTAGAGTTTCTGCTATCGGCGTAGCGGCATTCGCCGCTCTTATTTTCCGTTTTTCCACTGCACCTTGTTATCGTCCCGCAACACTCTTCGCCTGTTAACCCTGCAATAATAATCCCTACCTTCTTTGCACAAATGCGAAAATCGCTTGAGCGGAAATGGAATATCTGCGTACTTGTCTGAATGTCCGATAGTTTTTACACTAAATGTGTGCCTTTGATTAGTTAACTCTTAGTCTTCGTTTTAAAACACATAACTGGTGTATGTTATACGATATTTGATAATGCGATCTTTTTTTAACGAAGTGACGTCCTTATATCCATTCCCACCACTTGACACTTGAAACCAATCACCAGTGTCTACTTTCTAGTATTGCCAATAATTATTTATGAATTTCTTTCCTCTATGTCATGTATATTTAAAAAAATACAAGCGATTTATGTAAGTTTACAAAGCAACTTCTTAGTCGCATGTTTTACCATATTTTCAACAGTTCAGAAGAAAATGCGCGTCGCCACTCTACAAAGAAAGTATGTATAAATAAGCAAGTATATGAAAATTAAATACGATGGGGCTACATATTCTGATTCCGATGCTGCTGACGCTCTTGTGGAGTATTTATCATCTGTTTTTATTCAGAACGCGGCGATATTAGGCGCGTTATCTGGTATATAGACATGCGATGCAAACGCTTCCCGCGTGAGCATCCGCGCAATATCGCACACAGATATACAATTTGGTCTTAAAAAATTGAAGCCTCTGCGTACAATCGGCCCCGATGGAGTTTCATTGTACAATGTCAAAGCATGTGAAGATTATTTTATAAAGCCTCTCAGGCATATATCTTTAACCGAATTTTGGAATCTGTAACGTAACCAGATACGTGGAAGGAGTTGCACCCATTCACAAATGTGGCGACAAGGGCAATGTGGATAATTACAGGCCTATAGCGGTATTATCCATCTTTCCTAAGGTATTCGAGACAATACTTCACCGGGATATTTACACCCAAGTGTACGGAAGACTGTCGGAAGCCTAGCACGGGTTCCGTCCAAATTGGTCCACCACCACCAACCAACCTTTCAGTCTTTACATATTATGTGCAAATGAGATGGACACTAGCCCGGGAAGTCAGGTAGATGTGGAATATCTGGACTTCAAAAAGGCTTTTAACATAGTTGACAATGATGTCTTAGTTAAAGAACTCGCTGCTGCTCGTTTCTCCGGTAATCTATTGATTTTTTTTGCTGATTACTTGACAACTGGAGATGTCACCTGCTATGAGCGAACTCGTCCACCCCGGAGCGTTTTAACGATATGTTCGTTCTATCACCCCGAGGCGAAAC
>JAOPUG010000384.1:18875923-18887003 GCA_027564375.1 Micropterix facetella | reverse complement strand
TAATCATTATGGCTGAGCACAACAAGGCCATGATGATAGCCGACCTCCGATAGGAGATGGCACTTAAAGAAGAAGAAAGAATCGCTAAGTAAGCTATAAAAATACTCGCTGAATTGCCTCAAGTAAAATATGTCGATATCTTGAAATCGACCGTTGTACGTGGTCATCAAGTGCTAGATAATAAAGTTTTGGGCGTAGCTAGTGCTGACATGAGGCACTTTAAACGTACGAGTAGAGCGAACCATTTACGGCGGTACGAAGTATAACAATTTCTACCAAATGAGGGCTGTCAATGTTGTTGTGTATTATTTTGTGTAATAATATAATATCAGCCGCTGTGCGGCGGTCTTTCCGTGAGCTTAATGGATTGATCTCGTATAACAAATCAATCTGTAGGAGACAAGTGGGAATACCAATTTAATTATACACGAGTAGGTACAAGTTATAAAGCCACAACGGTAAAACGCAACAATAAAAGAAGACGTTTCAACATTATTTTCAACGCAAACAGCACTGAAAGTGTAATATATTTGACAGGACAATCTCGATGTTAGTGCCGATAAATGTTGGATGGGATATAGAGAATATCGTCTAGGTGAACAATAAAAGTTTATCACCACTTGCATACGATAAAACAGCTTATGGAGAATTGCAGTGAGTATTATACAAGTACTTTATCAAGTAAAAAAATCTACATATATCATTCTGCGAATTATTTAAACCTCGGAGGATAAGTGAAGTAGAGGATGGTTCATTAGTAGAATTAATTCACTCTCTTCTTCCACAAAAGAGTTCTTGGCGATTTTCAACGTCTTATGAGGTTTGATCTTTTGATTTGATCATATTATATAAATAAAACTTCAATGTGTCTGCTTAAATTACTCTTTTAATTTATACAAATTGAACAACAACTTCTTTCACTTTTATAACACGGAAAATATTTCAAAACTTAAAGAAGTATCTATTACTCCCTTAAAGGGCGTGCTGTAATATTCTGTTCTTATTTTACGATATTTCTAAAAGTATCTCGCTATTCTAATTTCACTAGTATCGTATTAAATCTCTTAAAATAGAGTAAGTCTTTGCTGAGCACTTAGGCTGCCTAAATATGCCGCTTTTGAAGTGGCCGCTTCATCTTCAGTCCTTTCGGTTTGATACCTGGGGAAAAAATAAAAATAGATTTAGTTCAGAGACAAATTGAGAATTGTTAGTGATTAGTGGAAAATATATATAAATGAGTTAAAAGATGTTGGAAACATGAACATTGATGAGAAATATGAATAAGATGTATATAATGCTGTGGCCACACTAACGGTCAACGTCATTGCCCATTATCACAATAAAAACTGGCGTTAATTTTCCCTCAAATTAACGCGATAAACTGAGTAGTAAAACTTTAACGGCCATATTCAACGCCTATTATCGACATGAAAATAGCGATAAATATTCCAGTGAGAATTTTAAGAGTGTCAATTTTGATTATATTAATATGTTATATCATTACTGGTCCGAGAAACAACCAACACAAAGAATTTTTTCATTTGTTGTTGGAAACGACAAAACTTCTTTTATTCGACATCAGGCATCTTTTTGAGAATCATGATTTTTATAGGTTTTATGTCGCGGATCCCATTAAAATGGTGCTGTTTGAAGTATTCCAGATATCTACTCAATCAAGTTTTCATTTGTTCACTCCATAGCCATAGAATATATAACCGCAGTTATCGTCGATCGCGCTCACGATGCACAATGACAAACGTAGGTGTGTGGCCACTACAAGCATATATTATCATGATAAATCTCTTTGATCTGCCAAAAAAAAACGCCATCCAAGCTATCACCTAACGCCAATCGGTAACGTGAATGCCGTTGGAAAAGTATCTCGTTGAGTCGTGGCTAATTCTATGTTTAATGCCCATTAACGCGATAATTAACAGTGTTTGCCATTAGTGTGGCCCCAGCATAAGCGATAAACTATTCCTATAAGCCATGAAATATAACGGAAATATCGCGGACCCGTGGCGTCCTTTACCCGGCGAGTCACCCAAGATTCGGTGGCCATCAGGTCGTTTCTAAGGACAGAGGACGACAGGTTGACACCTACCCCCGCGCATTAAAAAGCATTACGCAACTAGACTCCCCGACTATTCATCAGTTGAGCAAGGCCGGTAAACCGAAGAATACATCAACCGACTGGGCCGTCGGAGGTCCGACCGCAAAGCAGATTTCAACGGATTAGTCCCTCTTCGGGGAGGCTGCCGGATGGGAGCTGAGATGTGAGTCGAGCCGACAGGTGTGAAAAGATGGTCATATGGCCCGAGCTACACAGGCCCCATTAGGCTCCATTAGGCCCCGATGTGTTACATCAGTCGAGTCGCTTTGGTTGTCCAACATACGCCAACGCTCAATTTTATACACACCCGGGATTTGCAGTGGTATTACATTTTTTAAGACCTTATATACTAGCTATGATTTGGGTAGGTTTGAGTACCATTTCTTATTTTCGAATTTGTTTAGCATCTTACTTATTCGATCCGTCACACTCTTGACGTATGGTAAAAATGGTCGTGATTTGATCGGTTTCTGGATTTCCTCCATATTGGATCGTATGCTTGTGTCATGGTATTTTCTGTATCCAGTTTTCCTAAGTGCATCATTTGCGCGTTTCATCCCCCCAGAAAATTACATCGCTGAAACGTCGGGTGCTACAAACTTCACGCCGTAAATCCATTTTTGTTTTGTTTATAATGTCAAACAACCGCGATAGTCTTAGATTTTATATGAATATTCATCAAAGACCCTTCTCACAATACTCAAAGCATAACGCGAAGGGAAGTATCTATGCAAATTTTATTATGTGTATTTATTACATTTGTTTACGAGTAATTACGGTTTGAAAATTTTGCTTGCTTTACATTAAGGAATAGTGCTAAGCGCATTAAGAAATTGCATAAAGACATTCTTGAAATTGAGAAAGAAGGACCGAACATGACAAGCTTTATGTTACAGGGCTTAGATATGTCAATCCAGGTGAATCAAACACAATACATTGCAATAAAAAAACAAAAATTAAACCAGTCACTCATACTTAGTCATTGCAGGTCTCTTCATAGGATTGAACTATGTATTGTAGACAGACCTGATCATATTCTACCAAAAACAAGCAACTTCAGCAGCAGCAATAATCAGATGTACATGAAGTCGTACAGGAACTAATAAAACAAATGCAGGTAGTTAACGCACCCAAGACTGGAATGACCTATAGTGAACTACAAGCACACCGTTACAAAAGACGTAAAGTCACATCACTCCTGGACATGATTGGACACAATCTATAAAGAGTCAATATTGGGAAATAATCATAAAATAATCAAGAATCTAATTCCTGCATGTCTCTAAGCCATCGAGCATAACTAAGGAACGAATAAAATTATTCACATAATATAGTCTTAGGAAACCAAAGGAAAGGGATTTGACTAAACCAAATGAGCACAGACTTAGTCCAAAATGTCGCTAGCGGTGGCTAAAACAAGAATAGTAGGTACTAAACACGATAAAACAAAATTCAAAAAAAGATAAAATATGGAGGACGAAAATGATACCAGATTATAATTGAAGAAGATGCGTGACATTTTGCAACTTGCAGATAGTAGTGGATTTCTATAATATTGATACCGGATTAGTAAAAACTAGTTGTTAACCACCTCCTTTAAAACAACAACCACTTAGACTACATCAATTACCATATCATGCATACCTAATTATCTGTAGTTGACTAACAACGTTGTTTCAAGCACGTCTCGCATACTTCCGCGGTTTGAGATGCGGTATTAATTGTTGGACTCCTGGGCGATGACTTGCTCCTAGAAGTAGACTTGGTCAATAATCCTGAAATGAACCAAAAGAAAAAGAAATTAAGACCTACAGTTCATTTTATATATTCAAAAGATTAATGAATGATCGTACTACCTGACAATCCAGCTTTGTCGATAGTGCTCGAACTCGAAAACCCTGGGAGTTTCTTCCAAGACTTCTTCTTCCAGAAGCTGTTCGAGTTTGCTATTGGGTCTCCTGATGTAGAGCTTCCTGCAGACGAGTTAAAACTCTCCGAATGATGGTTTACGCCTAATATTTTGACGCTTTTAGTATCATATACTACTTGTCTTAAGTTGTGATTGCTGCTACTAACTGATAGAGACGGTCGAAGGAAACTTTGCGAAGATTTCGGTCGATCTGGTTCAGGTTTACAATGCAAGCTACCCATATAGCTAGCACCGCTACTGCTGCCACTAAAACCGCTATCCAAATCGGTCAGAGGATTGTAAGTCGCGGGGGATAATAACTCATCTGTGGGGCCGATTAGATCGTCAAGTTTAGTTCTTTCTTTTTCTTTTTCAGAATCAGACGATTCACTATCGGGCATGAGTAAAGCTTCCATGCTCAGATTGAGCTCTCCTAAGATTTTCAAATGCTTACTTTCTACTCTTCTTACTTCTTCTTCTAACATGCTTTGATTGAGTGATATGAGCGAGTGCTGCAGGCATCCTTCTTGTGTATTTGAATTACTCGACGTATCGCTTACTTCTTCATAAATATTTTCTTCGAAACCGTATTTTGTTGAATACGAGTGTTTCCCTTTAGAATCGTCTGAAAGGAAATGTGATGATTTTGACGTGCCGGGAAAGGATAAGTTGTGCTTCATCGTTCCTGGTCCGTTGTGGTTGTAATAATTGTCTGGCGGCTTGTATCGATTGAGCTTTTTTGATTTATTTTTCGTTTTGACTTCAACTTTCGCAGTTTCAATATCTGCTGCAGTTTCTAGATCGTCGTGCGCCTGCGCTTTTAAATCTAAAGAGTGCTTCCTGTGCTTTTCTAGTTTCGATTTGTTTAACGTGTTTCCACACGATTTGGTCGATTCGCCGCGAAAGTATTTCTCGGTCGAGGAATTGTAGCTGTGCACGTCGGCTATGATGTTAATACAGCCGCTTTTGTCTGTCCTGAGCCCGGCCTCCATTGGGTATTCCGAGGCTGAGAGTTCACGGAATCCATTGACACCATAGCTGTATCGACTCCGCTCGAAATGATCATCTTTTTTCATCTCTTTGGCGATGTGTACGTTGTCCCTGGCGATCTTGTAGCAATTTCTACATGTTGAGTGCTGAACGCAGCAGGCATCAGACTCTGGTGGGTAGTATGGGATTTGCTGGTGATTTGGAGGTCCGTGACGGGCCAGATAGAGTGCCTCCACTTCTTCTTCCACCGTTGATGGACACGGTGACTGTAGATCCATTTTGACCCATTGTCTTCGCTGTAATATTATTACACAGTCATCTGTAACAAAGAAACAAAAGTAATTTAATTTGAAAACTTTTACTGTTATTGTAACTAACGGTAAGTCTCAAATTATTCCTTTCTATTATTTAATGCATCAATCCATAACTAAAATAAACATATGTAATTGACTAATTACTTATTCCTTGCAGTATAATAAAAATGCAAGATTTACAATGATTAGTTTAATGCAACAGAATTATGAAACCAATGTAAAACTTCTCAATCTGGTATTCTAGCTACGAGTATAATGTTTATGTAAACAAAATTGAACTTGTTCAAAATTTGTTCTTGAAACATTCGAATTATCGTGTCTTTTTGTCCTTTTCCAATTACAATAAAGCAGCTAGATTTCATGGGCTTTCACCATTATAATTAACAAGAAAATGCGCAGATGTATTATTTGTCCATAAGTTGTTGACAGGTCGCATCGATTGCTTTGATCTGTTTGAAATGGTATATTTTTGTGTACTGTCGCGACTCACTCGCCAAACGCAGCTATTCCACCTTCCGGAGGTTAGCACTAATTATGCACAAAATTGTTACATTTATAGAGTAAGTAAAATTTGTAATACGCAGTTCGGCGATATTGACGTATTCAATACGTCATCTATCGCTCTCAAGAAAGCAATGATTAATAACGGTGTTAGCATATCGTATATCGGCAACTATAGTGTCGAAACATAAATAAATACAAAACTGACATAATTGTGACAAAAGGAAAAGAAATTAAGTGTCGAAAGGAAAAGAATTAAGTCTCAATCAGTCTCAAATTTTACATGCTAAAAAACGTCATAATTAGCGTGTAGTTCCTTGTAGAGAGATGACGCTAAATACCCTTTTTTACGGAACCAGTTGTCTAACCTTTGCGGCACTTATAGTGTCGTATCAAAATTATTTAGAAGCGGACACGCGCCTGGTGTATTCAGTACTGTCATAACCTGTGTACCTAATGACCATGTTACGGTAAGTAACTTTCATGTGTTAACTTTAATTTTGGCAAACGCAGAGACGCATTATGTGATATGACAATATTTTTGAGTAATTATTATGAAGTGTTATAAAGATAGCGAATAGTCATAATCTAGAAATATCTTATAACAAGAATCTATAAATATGTTTCTACAATAATGTTTAATATGAAGTACATGATTGGTTTTGAAATAATCAAGACAAATTATAAACCAAAAAGTGTTTTATTTCATTTAAATTTCTTTCATTTTGTCTAAAAAATAAAAAAATGCGATTTCCCATAAACTATTTTTTTGCGTTGTGTGTTGCCGATGTGCGATATCATTTTAATTGCAATAGAATTAATATGTATTCCTCAATATATTAACATAGCATGTATGTATCTATATTATATAACGCGTACTTATTCATATTAAATTTATTTATTTTCGACTCCTCCATTCCCACTTCCCCTATATGTGGTTCTTTTTCTAAAAAATATATGTATTTAAGTGGAAACATGTAGCTTTGTCTTGACCGCTGTATGTTTTCTAAATAATAACAAAATTTAAAAAATAACATAACAAATACCACACAATGAATATGCACACGCTGTATATGGAGATTGTCTCATATCACTGATCTGATTTTCACATCCTCAATGTACAAACCCTCAATGTTCTTGGCCGTAAATCATAAAGTATTTGCTTATTTACTAAAGTCGACCATAATCAGTCGATTCAACACAACTATCTGAGGCGAAACTCCTCATAATTAGAGATAATAGCGAAATGCTCACGCGCTAGAGTGGAATGAGTTTGCGATTGCGGGACTAGCTCATCAATGAGTAGTATACTCGTAGATTGTTCAGATCCTACTACTTTTAGTATGTGGGGCCTAATGGAGCCGTGCAGCTCGGGTCATAAGGCCAATTTGGCAACACGGTAGACCAGACTCACAGCTCAACTCTCACCGGCAGCCTCCCCGAAGAGGGACTAAACCGGTGAACCCGCTATTCGCATGGCAACTAATCTGGGGAAAACCTCGGACGGCCCTGGATTATTGATGTATTGGTCGGTTTACCGATCTCGCTGAACTGACAATAGCAGCGGGGGGGGGGAGTGTCTGGAAGCATAACATATCCTAAGGACCAAAGACGAGGGGTTAGATGTGGACCTGCTGTCACCTATCCTTAGAAACGACTCGCTGACCACCCAATATCGGATAGAGTCGAGTAAAGGACGCGTTGGTCCCGTGATAATTCTAAGTTACGGAATACCTCGTTATTACATCAGATAGAGGCCGCGCAAGCGACTTCGAGTCTGAAACCAAACGGGTGGATGGAGATCTCGTCTCCAGTATCTCGTGGTAAGGAGTGGGACCCTCGCGGGCAATGCGAGTGGTTGGATACGTTGATTGTTCTTGTTTATGGTTGGATGGATACGTTGATTGAAAAATTTCTGCGTTTATCTCGGGGCGATATAACGATAGAGTTCGTTGAAATGCCTCAGGTGGCGGTTCGCCAAATCCAACTATATACTTTTAGTACTTAGGTTGCGAGGTGAAGTTGTCGTCGCTGACTCATATTTAGCGTGTATGTCCTGGAGATAAATGGAGATGAGTGATGGCGTGGAGAAATGTTGAAACATAATCTAACATATGAGCACAACATGTTTTATTCTCTGCAGTCACCGCTTAGTCTTTCCAAACAAACACGGGTCGTTATACTTAGTCTTGTCTATCGTACATCCTTTAGTCTAAATCGATTAATATGTTTCGGAACTACTTTGCTATATGAAATTGAACCTGGGGAGTGGTTAATCCACCCTTCGGGGGGCAGAAGTCTTACAATCATGCGAATAATATAATTAAATTAAATCTTCCAAAAATACTTTTATCGACGTTTCCAATGTTCTAGAGTCCATCTAAACAAATGTGTGTGTGTGTTTGTCTGGGTGTTACTATGCACGATAACTCGAATAAACTACGTCCATTTAAAAACTTCTTCGCCAATCGGTAGTTAAGGCCAGTGCGCAGAGTCCAGTTGATTTTAGGGTCTATACGAGCTACGGTTAGGTAGGTAGGTGTAACTGCCATACCAATTACCTCCATGAAATCAGTTTTTTTGCATTTTTAGACTTTAAATCAGAATAAACGATGGAAATAGCAAAAAAGTTGTTAGCAATGATACATAATACATATCGTCTGGGGTCATTGGTACATATCGGTACATATCGTCTGGGGTCATTGATTTTATTTTATTAATATTACTTATTTCATTTAATGATACGCTCGATACTGCTCGATGACCGCCAGTACCCTCTATCTGCCGACGTAGAAACCACCTGGACTCGGTGAGTTGGTGCGGCCGCGGTTCCGAATTTGTATTCGAATCGGCCGCTAGATCGCGTCAAAAAGTCAGAATTTTACGATTTTTTTACACTTCACTGCTTAAAACGTAATAAACGGTAGAAATGTTAAAAATAAAAGTTGTTGGCAATGATGAGATACGTAAAATTAGGTACATTTCGCCAGGAGTCAATGTATTTAGACAAAATGTCATAATGTAATCATATGGGCCGACGTTTGACAAACCATCGGGTTTTCCCCCTGCCAAGTTCAACCTTCGTAGTTAAGACTGGTGAGTGGAAAAGACCAAGTGTCGATTCACAAATTGTGTATAGACATTGTGATAGATGCCCATTTCTAGTTTTTGTGATCTCACTCCTGACATTGAACGAAACCACGACAAATTGCCGAAATATGGAAGATCAGCTCAGATAGCTATGGAAAATAACAGCTGTAAGCATCCTGTCATTATAAATGGTGCCTGCAGTTATATACATAATCGGAAACAACATCTGTCTGCCATTAACTTCAACCATGGATCACCAATAATTATTATTGTCGACTCACGTCATGTCTCACAATATGATAATCAAATTTAACCAGATTCTTAATTCTTATTTCTTTCGAGCCGCGGGCTCACTATATAAAAAAGCAATAGTATAATATCAAACTAAGCTTTCACCGCGTTTCGGATGTCTCCGTTGAGCGCCGCTAAAGCAACTCGTTAATGCTGAAATTCTCGAGAGCATTGAGGCGAAATTCATAAACGAAACATGAAAGTTGGGATACCGCAGGACTCTTGAATGTCAGCCGGGGGCGCTACAAAAGCGCTGGCATGTCGAAGTCTCGGTTAGCGCAACTGTGACTGTGTACATTGACCAGTTAAGGCACCTATACACTAAAGAACCAACCTTAGAAACACATAAGCAGTGAGCGCAGACACACTAAAAAAACAGACGTAACCTCCTAAAAAAACGATCTTCTTGACTACAATGATAACCAAACAAAGACACGGCTCATACCAGACGTGTCACCATGCTGGATTATGAATGGGGCATATATGACTATTTCTTTTTTATTACACGAAATATTCAATTTTATTTATTTATTTTTATTTATATATATTATATACGCCAAATTTAGCGAAACGGAGTCCGTAGAGGAATTACGCCTCGCGCTCGCCATATACGGGCAGACCGACATCTCGCCGAATGAACACATTGATGAACTAGCTCCGTTGCATACCAGGTCATAATAAATCCGAAAGCCAAAACCACGCGCAGTCGGGAAGATTAGCGGACCGCCAGCGAGGTTATTACAGCATAACAGTCCTTCGCCGCAGACGATACGATGTACCTTCCACCGTCCGGTCTACACAACAAGAAACGCACCCGTCACGTCGGTTGTTACAGCAGACACATATCGCAGGGCACTCAGTCCTGCGATACTATATCCTGCAAGCCGGGCCGATGGGCCCGACACATGTCAAGTCTAGCTAAAGAGTACTAACCAAGCCGATTGATACAATTCGTTCGTTCCATCCGATCTTAGCGTGCGCTACGATGCCGCTACCCAATCATTGTTTAACTTGTCTTATGTTTTCATCGAGAAACTCTTGCAGTTCTTGTAGATCGCTAAACCGTAACGTCCGAGTACATCAAGGTAGTAATCGCTACATTAATAGTTATTTGCCATAGTTTTGAATTAGTGTATACCTAAAGCTTTTATTTGAGTATTTTGTAATTGATTCGTTTAATCTATTAGTCCGTGATGTGAAGCAAGCTTTACAATTACGTTTTAATTGCTCCAAAGCATATTAAGCTTCGGAAAAGCGCCTCCGAGGCAAAGAGACGCAGCGCCGCGCTTTCGACACACAACACAAAGTTACGGTACGAACTCGACATTCCACGCTTTCGTAACTGCAATTATTATAAGCGCGCCGCGGTTTCATGAAATATCGTTACTGACTTCGGGCATTTTTGACGGTTATTATTTTAAAAGGCGCCAGAGCGGCTATCTACGATCTGCCAAACGAACATAAATCTAGAAAGACGACACTATATTTTATTTAGATAACATAACGAACCGTGAAACAGGTTCTTAGGTAAAATTCCCTGCTCATGACACATGCTGAAGTAGTGCTAGTATCTAAAATTTATAACGTCAAGATACTAACCTGGTTAATTCAGAAGAATATGGTTTACGTCATAAGCCATACGCAATTGAGAGGGAGCAAATTTTGAACATTTCGAAAGCCATTAAGAAAACTAAATTATTATTTCATGGCTTCCTACTTTGCTTTAAGGCGTGGACTAATCACAAAATCAACAAATGCACCATTTTTAAACGTCTAGTGCGACGCGACAAAATTAATTAATCGGCTGAAAAAATACGGTAGAAAAAGAAATTATAAACATGTATATCCGAATAGAATTTTGAAAAGTAGTCC
>JAOPUG010000384.1:18511990-18524750 GCA_027564375.1 Micropterix facetella | reverse complement strand
CTGATACTGCTACAATATCGTAAAATATTTTTATTTATTGATAGGACCAAAATATTATCACCGTCTCCTTCAATTTCAAGGGGAAAACATTGCATATTAATAAAGGAACTCCTAATCTTCCAATTTTCTAAAAATCCTTCCTTCATTATTTTTTAAAGGGTGTTCAATTTACATGCTGGTATTTTAAGGGCATTCCGAATGATTATGTTTTTCATGGTCTATCGATTCTATATTAAAGCGCTTTGATTTCTAATTTAGTCTCTAATTCAACTGGGGTATTTACATATGTATATATTTTAATATGACGAGGTGCACGACTATGGTGTTTTCTCATGATTGGGAATAATAACAGCATGTCTCCTTTCACAAAATTCACTTACGAGAGTCTAAGTTTATCCGAGGCGGCCCTTCGACGGCTAAGCAAAGAAATGTAAAGAAATAACGTTATATATTATTTTAAAATTTTAAGTTTAGAAGAAGTGAGGGTATTCTTACCGCTGGGCTGCCTCCCCTCGCTGTGGAACCGGCACGTCCCTTCGCGCGGAATTTGTTAATAGACTGTTCTGCAAGATCGGCTCGCTCTTCCGCTTCCTCGAGCTCCTGTTGCGCTTTGCGGAATTTGGCGAGATTGAGGGCGGCGATCTCTTCGGCTTCCTCGATTTGCCTCTTGTACGTCTTGATCTTCTGTTGCAGTTTGTCGACGAGGTCCTGCATGCGTTCGTGGTTCTTGCGGTCCTCTTCGGCCTGGAAGCTGAGCTCCTTGATGCGGCGCTCAGACTTGCGCAGGTTCTTTTGCGCGTCGGCGTGCCTCCTCTGCTCACCGTCCAGCTCGTTCTCAAGCTCGCGTACCCTCTGTTCCAGTTTCTGGATCGCCTTCTTGCCTCCCTTGAGTGCGTTCGCCTCGGCCTCATCCAACCTGACCTGCAGTTCCTTGATTTGTTGCTCGAGCGCCTTTCGCAGCTTCTCTTGCGTCTGTGCGTGGTCCTGCTCTGCGCGGAGCTCATCGGCGAGACGGGCGGCATCGACCATCGCCTTCTTGGCCTTCTCTTCGGAATTCTTTGCTTCGTTGAGAAGCTCGTCAAGGTCGGAATGCAACGTCTGGAGTTCAGCCTCGAGTTTCCTCTTGGCGGCGGAGATAGAAGCGTTCTGTGCGGATAATTCGTTGAGCTGTTCGTGGGCATCACCCAGCTCCTGTTCGGCCTGGCGGCGACCGCGGTCGGCTTGTTCGAGGAGCGTGCGCGATTCTTCGAGTTCGTTCTGTAAAGCGTTCGCACGGCGCTCTGAAATGCCGAGCTGTTCCCTAGCATCGTCGCGTGCTCTTTGCTCTTCCTCAAGAGCAGTCTGTACTTCTTTAAGCTGTTGTTGGTAACGTTTAATATTCTTCTGTGCTTCAGCATTTGCCTAGAAAAGAAATAAAAATTAGTATATAACCAAATCGTTTTCAACCACAAGTACTACAAGTTATTTTACGTACCTTATTGGCATGGTCCAACGCGATTTCAAGTTCGTTAATATCAGCCTCGAGCTTCTTCTTCATGCGGAGTGCCTCAGCTTTTCCCTTGGCTTCGGCTTCGAGAGACGCCTGCATGGAGTCGAGGGCGCGTTGGTGATTCTTCCTTGTATTTTCGAATTCCTCCTCCTTCTCCTGGATCCTCCTGTCGATTTCTTGACGCACTTGAGACAGCTCCAATTGAGCTCTGAGCACCTTGTTTTCTTCCTGTTCGAGGGCAGCTTCGGCCTCTTCCAAAGCAGCCTGGAGTTCGTCTTTTTCGGCTTCGAGGCGCTTCCTTGCCTTTTCGATTTCGTGAATGTTGCGACCACCTTCGCCGATCTGGTCAAGTAGATCCTTGACTTCATCGGCGAGGTTCTTATTCTCGCGACGCACGGCCTCGAGTTGTTCCTGTCCTTCTTCGTACGCTCCCTTAAGACGGAATAGCTCAGTGGAGTAGTTGCGGCATTCCTTCTGGCTAGCATCCAGCTCAGCGGCCAGGTCATCGACTTTGAGTTTCCATTCGCCGATAATTTTGTCGAACGCCTTCTGTTTCTTCTCGGCGGCGTTAGCGATGGCGGTAGCTCTATCGACCTCGAGCTGCAAGTCCTCGACTTCGGTCGCGAGGCGTTGCTTGGTCTTTTCGAGAGCGACCACCTTCTGATTGAGGGATTCGATGGTCTCTTCGGCTTCGGCCAAGCGGGCTTGGAGCTTGCGCTTGGCTTCCTCGAGCTCTTCCGAACGGGCGACTCCTTCGGATTCATATTTGGAGCGCCAGATTTGTGCTTCGGCGTTGGCCTTGCTGAGTTGGCGTTGAATATCTGCCTTACCTTCGGCTTCCTCTTCTACCTGTTCGCGGATGTTGTCCAAATCGTGCTCCAGGTTGCGGAATTTGCCAAGCAATGTGGCGCGTTCCTACACAACAAAAATACATTAGCTTTCACACAAAATTAATTAAAAAACGGAGCGTATGAAACTTGGTACACACCCTTCCTTCTTCGTCGGCCAATCTCTTGGTATCCTCGAGCTGCGTGGTAAGTGATACCTTGATCTTAGACAGCTGCGACACCTGAGATTCGGCTTCCTCGAGTTGGCGAAGAAGGTCCGAGTTTTCAATGGACAACTTCTTCTTGGCGGCGTCGAAGTCGTTAAGTGAGCGATTGGTCTCATCAAGTTTTCCCTGGACTTCGTTGAGCTGGTGCTGGAGTTGTTTGGCGATCTTTTCTTGAGCAGCCTAAGTGAAACAAGCTCATTTGTAATACATATTTTTTTTGTAATAATCACATAATTAAACGGTGTATATTCTAAATAAATGCAGACAACATCGGTTATGTTTTAATGAACACAAAAACACTTATTTATAATTTAGCTTTAAGCCAGAGTGAACGGTTAAAAATTATTAGTAATTCGTAGATGAAAGTATAGTTTCATGAGTGACAATGATAGGTGATCGTTAGAATGTCGAATGAAATGATTATTTATAGTTGCATGTAGCTGCGGTTCAAATTTTTTTTAATTTCGTTTTTTTTTTGTTGAAGCATCGCTTATAGGCTCGTTTGTTATATTTTTGCTGGAGCTGCCAAATTCGCCTAGTAGCATCTGTCAAACCTTTTCATTGCCAAGATGGTCGATGCCAGCGCGTAGGTCGTTGAGTTCTCCGAAGTATTGGGCGCGTTCCTTCTCAGCCCTGAGAAATTGTACGATATGAGAACCAATCGATTCGCGATTTTGTATATGGTAGGTATGTATTGATGTATTGTGGTACTTCTGATGTTAGTCGATTTTGCGAGTCACACCCATTCTGATATGGGTATGTTTTTTTTTTTGACAATGAACATCATGCTGGGTAACAACCATTAACAACACTGCACGGGGAACAACTGACGGACGGATGTTGTCATCCAGCAGTTTACCTTTTCGCGGGCCAGCTGATCAACAGCGCCACGCGTCTGGTTCAGCTCATTGTGGCATGAAGCACGATCGTGTTCCGCCCTATTATAGTCATCCAAAAATATGAATATATATTTTTAAAGAGAATATTCAGTAGGTAATAGCGGCTATTGGAAGAAAAATTGTAAACAAATGTTATGACAATATGATTACACGATCCAACTTGTCTCTGTTTGAAGTCTTCAAAATATATTACCCGAATTAGACTAATAGGAATAAGCCTGAAAAGAATCATGTTTAACAACCCAAATTATAAAAAAAAATATTGTATCAAAATCAATACATTACTTTCCGTCTTTATGTATCAAAGTGCACAAAATACTTACTTAGCTTTGAGCTTATTGAGCTGGTCGAGTTGCTCGCCCATTTCGGCGACGGCATCGTTGTGCTTCTTGCGCAAGTTAGCCAGAGTACTTTCGTGCTGGATGTTGGCCTCCTCCAGATCGCGACGGAGCTTGCTGAGTTCAGCCTCGCGCTTCTTGTTGAGCTCAATCTGGGCAGAGGTGGCACCACCGGCCTCCTCAAGCCTCTCGCCCAACTCCTCAAGCTCGCGAGCCAGGTCAGCACGTTGTTTCTCGGCCTTGGCGCGGGCTTGACGCTCAGATTCAACCTAACAATTAAAATATACATTATTATATGCACAACAGTTGCCGCTGAATACTGGTCATACCTCTTCCTCAAGTTCTTCAATGCGGGACTGCAGTTCCTTGATCTGTTTCTGGCTCTTGGAGACGAGCGACTGTTCATCCTCAAGCTTGGCGGTAAGCGACGAAATCTCCTTATCCTTGCGCTGAATAGTCTGTTCGAGTTCCTTCTTGTTGCGCTCCAGATCAGCAACAGCCTCCTGGGTCAGTTTAAGATCTCCTTCGGTCTTCCTCTTCTGCTTCTCAACGTCTCCGCGCAGTTTCTTCTCGCGCTCAAGCGAATCTTCCAGCTCGTCCAAAGTCTGTTCCAATTTCGTCTTGACCTTGCTCAGGTGGTTGACCTTGTCCTCAGCGGCCTGGAGCTCTTCGGAGGTCTTCTGGTTGCCCTCGCCCTGCAGCTTCTTTTCCTTGTTAAGTTTGTTGATAAGTTCATCCTGGTGGGCGATTTCGTCGTTGAGGTTTCTGATTTGGTGGTCCTTGGTCGCCTTGTCCTGCTCGCTCTTCTGTACGTTGAGCTCGAGGTCTTCGACGTCCTTCTTTAGACCGCTGATTTCCTGCTCCAGCTTCTTCTTGGCCTGGAACAATTGGTTGCGTGCATCCTCCTCCTGCGTGAGGCGCTCTTGGGTGTCCTGAGAAACAAACAAAATAATTTCACATCATGTGGATGACTGAATTCTCCTCCCGCACACCTGCGGGGCGGGGAGGGGGGCGTTGCTCCCCAGCTACGTTCGCTCTCGCACCTTCCAGGAATGCACCAATTTTTCACACTTACGCGATCTATTTTTATCTTTAGTAAGTTGGGCCGCTGCCAAGATGCAAAATGACTAATTTAATATCGTGCTGGCATGTTAACGCCACCAAGAATTTATAGCAAGATAGAGTAATTTTGTAGAAATAAGATGTTGCAGTTTGGTAATGACGTCATAGGAAATTAGTGCATCGGTCGGATATAGAATTTTGGAATTGGATTAAGGTCACTATGTTAGTATTTATGACTCGGTTTTATTTATATTTGTATATGATTTATGTGACCGACAAGAAAATCCACTCGAAATTCATTGATATGGTTAATTAAAGATTACTGAAAAAATGACAATCATTTTGTCAAGATGTAAAATGATACTCTTTATAACATACTATCAACATTTGGTTTTCTTTGCTATTAAACTGGTTATAGCTTCAAAATACAAAAAAATATTTTTTATTTATTTATTTTCATCAATAAACGATAGTACACAACAGGTATATTTAGTTGTGCGAGATACAAACAGATAAAATTGATTACTTTAAAATAAAATTATAAGTACCAAAAGGATATATCTTAGTTACTTTCGAAAATTCTCATTAAACTATTTGTCATCAAAATAGCATAGTAATAGCTAGATTCCATTTTATTAGCACAGGTATCGAATTGCCATATCCTTTAGCTCTAAGTGTGATCGAATTCAGGTCATTGATGAAAAAATGAATATTCAAAGCTAGGATTAACCTAAAATTGAAGCTAAGCTAAGGTAACCTATATTAGTATAAAAAAACTCAGTTCACTTTTTTTTCATTTTGAGTTACACTACAATTTTTAATAATAACGCCTCTTTTAGTTTGTTAAAAAGAATGCCGTAGAATTTTAGGATATAAATAGAAATGTATTAAAGATATTCCTACTAATTTAAGATTCGAAAAACAATTTAGCTTGCAGCCTAAATTTTTTTTATCTTCAGAATGTGGGAACATATGAAACATTTATTTTGTTATGACGGACTTAAATGAAATTTAACATGTTTGTAATACTTACACGCAGTTGAGAGTCGAGGTCGTTTTTCTGCGCCTGGAGCTTAGCGGATTTCTCCTGGAATTCTTGGAGGGATCCCTTCTCTCCGGCAAGGCTTGAGAGCAGGGCGGTCTTCTCCTCGAGCAGCTTAGTGTTGAGGGCTTCAAGTTCCTTACGCAGTTTCTCCTCCTTCTCGAAAGCCTCCTGTGCCTTCTGCGCCTTCTCCTCCAGTTTCTGTAACATGGAGTCGTCGTTTTTCATCAGGGCGCCCAGGTCAGCGACCGTCATAAATTCTGCAGCCATATCTCAAAAGGTGCACCTCATGGACGTTCGTTTCGGATCGCGTTTAGTGGATGAGGCGTTGCGCGCGCGCCGCCGCCGAAACAGCCACTGGAACTGGGCCTCCTCACTCCAGATTTAAGATGCGGAGGAGGGGGCAGGTGGGATGATGTCACGGAAGAGCGATGGAGTGGAATTAGACCACGGCGCGGGCGGCCCGCTCGCCTGAAATGGCGGCGCGCCGACAGGTGCCGAAATAAAATATTTATCGCACGCAGGTGAGGCATGCATGACGAACGTTCGCCTCTACCCGTTATGATTATGCTTGAAATGAATATACGGAGGTATTAAAATATATCTTTTTCAAATATGCGAAATCCATCCATCCCGTTGCGACCCAAAATATATTCAATTAAATTGGAAGTGTCTCCTGTTGAAGCGATCTTTAAGTGCCTACCAAGAAATTATCGGCAGAGTAGAGAATGGCATGTATTGGTGTTACGAGTACTATGATGTTTTATGACCTAGTATCCACTGATGAATCTTCCATGAAATACATGAAATCTAACTAAAATCCATTTTAGAAAGTAGTAGCTGGCTAGAAGCGAGAGTTCGACTACAATCTAACAAAGAATGATATTCTCGGTTCTAGAATGGACATGACATAGTGTAACGGAACCGAAAACAGTGGTGTGGAAGGTAATGGAAACCCACTACATTATATTTTGTGCTAGTCAAACGATGGGTACGAATTCGAACAATCTGCTAGGTCAGGTATCGCATTCATGGTCGACTAGGTTCAATAACGGGTTTACCTTTTAAAAATAAAATCGTTTTTTTAAACACGATAAAATTCATCCAGTTGAGACCCAAATCCCGTAATAGCAACAAATTTTAAAACTAAGCCGAATCCAAGAGTGGTCCTAAGGCACTCCTTAATATTGGAAGCGGTTCTATTGATTCAGCAGAATAGATGCTTTTTCACACGTTTATGAAAAAAAAAAGAACAGTTTAGCTAGATAATAGCCTGTGTAAAGATTACGTACGAGTGTCATGAAGGATATTAATCTGGCACCCATCGAAAAGCCAAAGCCTCACTGCAGAGGAGTTGCCTTTGGTAGGGCGATGGCCATTAAATAGATTTCCCAAAAAAAAAGAGTTTACTGGTTTGGTAGCTGCATTCTCAATGTTTGATAGAAACGAGAGTTAGTAGTTGTAAGCGGTATCCTCGCTTCTAGGCTGCACATGAAACGTTGCAGCGGAATCTATAGTCGGGGCGTTCCAACAGTAGCATGAAAGGCAATGGAAAAACAGCCACACTCCACTTTTCCTATACACACCATGACTTGGGAATTCAAACAGCTCAGGTACGCCCTTCTAGGCTAGAATAGGGAGATGTATGTTCTCACATGACAAGCATTCGACTTTGCCCCTTTGTGATTAGCAGCTTTTTCGTATGGCTACTAAGAAACGCAGTTACTAAGCTATCTACCTACCAAGAACTCTCAGATATACTCAGATGAAATATAATACCAATAAACAGAATTCAAGTAAGAGAAGTTTTGAAAGGAAATCCAAGACAAGGGCTCCAAAACAGGCGGAGGAAATGGGGAGAAGGGGCTAGAACTAGGTGGAAAATCATGGGATAACGCGATACACAATCTTCCAACCGAAAACAATAATAGATGGCGGTAAATAGAGATTGAATAAAAGCAAGTCCAAGATAACTAAATACATTTACATAAATACTTTATTTCTGTAGGCGTTGAAGAACTAAATAATGTTGTCGAAAATCACAGAGCATGAGGAGAAATCTCACAAATGAACAGATACAGCCTGATATGGGAATTAAAAGACTCAGTGGGAGACCAAGGAATGAAGGAGAAAAAAGTTATCGATAAAGAATACACTGCGAACCGCGTATGTATTCGAAAATAGATAAAAGAGGATAATGAATTTCAGCTTAGCTTCAGATATCTCATTATCAAAATCTGTGAAGAGTAGTGGAACGAGAAACTTTAGAGGGTCAATAAGATCTCTACAATATAAGCACCAGATAAGGTAACCTGGGGTCATGTAATAAGCTAGGTGAGAACGGAATATAAGAATTTCCACGACCTGAGCCACAAGTTTACCTTTCGCAGATCTTTAGGTGATATGGATTATTTGCAGAATAAAAAAATTGCAACCGAAAAGGTATTTGACTAATTGAAATTGCGCCTTTAAACTTAATAATACTTACGGCGAGCTCATCCTCGACGCGGGTAACGTTGAGGAGGGGCTTGACCTTCTGCCACAGCTTCCACCATGGCCAGGTGCGCAGTTTGAGGTATTTGCGCAAGTTGCGTTGTACTACTTGGAGGGCCAACCTCTGGTCCTGGAGTTTCTTGTACTCTTTCCTGGACAGGTAACCTCGCACCCAGGACTGCATCCAGGACATGATCTTGGATAGGCGCTCGTCACGTAACTCCTCCATCTGACCCAGGACACCGGCACGGAAGAATACCTGTATCACCCCCAAAAAAATATGTTAACATTCTGTTAAGTCAACGCTGTGCATCAACGAAATCTTATTACCGTTAAATGAAAATTGGCAAGGTGACAAGTGTCGCCTCGCTGACAGACTAAACTAATGATCTAAATTTATACGTACCCCTCAAGAAAATATTATTAATATTAAACGATCATTAGCCATGCGATATTACAAACATTAGTTAAGCAAAACTGTGTCATATGCTAAAATTATAACTACCGGTCAATTAAAGGAGAACGTTAATAAAATCTTTCTAATAAAAATCAACATGAAAGTGAACATAAAAAGAGTGCATGATAAGAAGAAAGAAAGAAGAAATAGTTGAAGGGGATAGAAGAAAGTATATAAAAGAAGTCGAAGGCTAAAACCATTTTCTACCTTGGTTTTACCCAAGCGGAAAGATTCGGCGTCAAGGCCGCTGTGCTCCAGGATTATTGCCGTCGCTTTTTCGGGTGTGATGGGGTCTTTGATTTGGTTCAAGCACAGAATTTTGTATCTGTTTTGGTCACCATAAAGATATGGAAAAAAGAAAACAAACCAACGTAATATAATCAGGTGTTACTTAGCACAATTGAGAATTTGCTACTTCAAACACAGTCGCGTTCAACTGTCAATTATTGAAGTAACATATTCAGAAACCATTTTGAGAAAAATGATTTTGAGTGTTAATATTAACAAATAGGTAAATTAATTAGAAGATCTCTGGTTGTTCATTGTTCCAGGATATAATCCACGATCCGTCAATAGATCGTGTAAGAGCAAGAAAAAACAATCATCGGAGTAACTCAGTCGACATGCCTTGGTATGGCCGAGACGGTAGGACTCGACGTCAAGGCCCGTCGCATCCAGAATAACTTGGGCACACTTCATGGGGTCGCTCTCCTTAGCGACTGCTTGCGGGGCGAGGATCTTGTAGCTATAGGCGGTCGGGGTGAAGAAATGGAGTACAAAGGATGAACAAAAAGTCATACAAACGTAAAACACAAAAATTACGAGAAAAGACACCGGGTAGAAAGTTTGGAAATATTTAAAAAAATGTAACGTGAATTCCATGCCGGTTTTTTCAATACGGGTTTGAACATTTCGCAGTATGAGGGTTATCGCCTTTTTTGGATTGAATAGCTTTAACACTAGCTTTTAACATCCAGAAAACGCGGCCTGCTAAAATAGGTGATGACTGAATAAAAATACGATTGATGGAAATTTACTGTTCACATATTTTGAAAATGTCGTTGATAAGTTAAAGATATTTTATAATATGTGAATAGCAAAATCAAACTACATGTATGGATATTTGGTGGTAGCATTCCCCAACGATCTAATGTGGAAGGGTCAAAAATCAACAAATTGAATCTTTTTGGCTTTTCTTGCCTTAGTGTGACCAATTCGATAGCTCTCAGGGTCCAATTCAACGGACTCGAGACACTTCCTGGCAGCTTCCTTGGGGTCTGACTCGGCGTACATAATCGCAGGTGCCAAAATCATGTAACTGTACCATCATATCAAATCAATTTAATTTACGGATCTCGGGTTTAAAATATGATTTCTTTGAAATCGTTTAAAATTCGATAATGAATGCTTACCGGAGTTTGAAGTCGGGGTAGACCATTCTGTTGGGAAAGCCTTTACGACAGATACGGATACCTTCAAGCACACCGTTACACGTGAGCTGGTGCATAACAAGATGGGAGTCGATAAGTCCTGTGGAGAAATTACATTAAAATAGAGTAACTCAAAATAATTTATTCTACGGATGTTTTTAGTAGTTATGAATCTAAGAAGAAACGTAGTATACAACCATTGAGAATTCAATACACTGAAATCTTCAAATACCTACCCAGCAATAAATGAAATTGTTTATGTTTATATAGAATTTCGGATAGGTAGGAAAGTAGGCAGGCACGTAGGGTAGATAAGTAGGTAAGATGGGTAAGTAGGTATATGCGTGATTAATATAATCTTATTATGAAATGAATACATATAAATCTTTAAAAATCCTGATAATAAACGAACTAAATTGAATACATTAAAAATATAATGAACGTATCGTGTACTTGAAGTAAAAGTTCCTAATATCTCTGCTTCCATATGAAATTTTCTATTAGGCATTCGTTGTTGTTATAATCGTGACACCGAGAATGGAGCTGGAGATTGCTGATGAAGTTCTTGCGTATTGGTTAAAGGCAAGCAACTTCAAAGTCGAAAGAAAGATGTGATAGACAATCTATTTTTTTATAAGGAATATTAAAAATAAGGCATATCCCACAAAACGTTAACCTTCTCCATTTAACAAGTCTCTAAAACAAAAATATCAGGAATGGAAAAATAAATTTTCTGTATATAGACTAATGTTTTCAAGACCACAAGAAGCAGTCCAAAGTTAATTTATACGTTTTTGGATTACAAAAGAATGGATGCACCGTGATCAATTTGCATATTACCGAAAATAAAATGCTGATGGTGACGAAATTATTAGAAAAGATAAAAATAAGATAAGAACATATAAAAATTGATGAATGGTATTTGAGATTTCTTTATGAAGCTATCTATTATAACAAGACTAACTCTTCATCGACTCTAATAATAATATCACTCGATTTAACAGTTGTGGCAATTAGTTGTTATAAATAATAGAATTGATACTCACCAGGCTGTTTCAATTCATTGGGAATGATACAACGCACGAAGTGAGGCTGCGTCGATCTCAAAGTTGTCATCAAGTTGTTAAGTTGCTCCTATAGTAATAAAACAGGCATTAGAATCAAATAGTTTGTTGCTATCGAAAAATGATATTTCTAACGCAATATACAGGAAGATTTGGTAAAGAGGAGCCACAGCTAAAGCAATGTAGGTATACTTTTATAACCCCTCTTCGCCGAATCATCTTTTTTAATTAATGAAAAAAACTTATAAATAATACAACATCGACGTGCAATAGTGGTTAGTGCTCGCTGCATAAGAAAACATTAATAAACAATATGAAGTGAAGGATGTAAAGATGATAATTCCGAAAATATAGCTAATTTGCTACTTACATGAGGACGCTTTTGGGCGGTTTTCTCAGTTTATTTTGTATTGATCGAACAATATACATAAAAAAATTTGGATGTATGAGACAGTTGAAGTAATCTGTGTATTGAAATAACGTCCGTGTTTGATACAGATGCATTTAATAAAGTGATGACGAAGTATACCATTCATTTAATACAACTTGATGGGCGACGCTGACCAACGTCGATAACATATTGTTAACAAAATATTTCCGTCTGTGGAATGTTGATTGGGGTATGTAGGTTTCAGTTCTCAACATTCTCACGGTAAATGATCGCATTTACAAACCTTATAACTGGAGGACACCGTCGAGAAACCACCACCCTTCTTACCGCGTCCACCTAATTTGAAGCAACAATACAAACAGACAAATCGTGACTTAAAAATACAAGCGGAAAAGCATTTCTCATATCATCGCGGGATTTTCGGTTTAACAGACGACCACATGTCGAGCGGTAACAGGGGAGACAAATTCGCTCTGCTTGATTCTGAAAAATGCTATTCTGCAACACGAAAACAATCACATCTCTTTATATCGAGACCTTCACGAGTTTTATAAATTCTGTTGAGATAATAGATCTAATCGGTCCTCTACCAATATTATTAATAGTGATTAATTAGTCAGTAACTTTAATATGTTATCTACACATAATTTATTAAGAAGAATAGTAAATTTTACCAGCGTTCGAAGGCAGATAATACAGTATTTCTTTTTTTGACCAACATAAAAATATACATACTTTGTTCATCCATAAAATATAATTTTATTTTTTGATAAACAAACTAATTCTATACATTTTAAAAGGATTTTATGGAAACAAGAATAATATCAATTATCGTAGGTATCCAACTAAAATTATAAATGCAGGCATACAAACTGAAACCAATGAACAAGTATAAGATGTTTTTTTTAGAGGTTTGGTTGTTATATTGACTAAATTTATGCCAGAACATGCCATACAGCGTGCTACACTATCAATTTATTCCGGGAAACATCCATGAGTGCATAATTTCGCATTTATGGACCTGTGAACTGGCGTCCACAA
>JAOPUG010000384.1:18323604-18335980 GCA_027564375.1 Micropterix facetella | reverse complement strand
ACAGTCAGCTCCAGTCTTGCAGTCACCCACTCAAAGAGAATTTCTGCCTTGGGCCAATACAGATCCTTTTCTCAGTGCACCGGGCAACCTCGCTCCTGACTGCCAGATTTCGAACTGTATTTTCCATCCTCCCGTCGGGCCACAGATTCGAAGTCGCTTGCATGGCCTCTACCCATTTTATTGTACGCTGCATTCCATCACTCGGAAATATCGCGGGTCCGAGGCGTCCTTTGCCGTTCAGTATCTTTTGGTATTGGGTGGAAAATAGATCGTTTCTAAATTTAGATGACATCAGAGCAACATACACCCAGAGGGCACCCTCGATATCTGACTCCCAAATTAAGACAGCTATTTCTATCTATCTGATTGGTCCCAGGCTTTAAGTCACATGTGCGACCTCTACCTGTAATAATAACGCGGCATTCCGTCACTAAGAAATATCACGGATCCATGGCGTCCTTTACTCGGAAATGACCACCCGAGATCGGGATCGGGTGTCAACGGATCGTTTCTAAGGATCATGACGACATGTCGACACCAACCCGCGTCTTAGGGAACATACATTCCCAGACCTCTCTGGGTCTCAGGCGATTGACAACATAGCCGGTAAATCTACCAGTGCGTCAGCCGTCTAGTTCCGCCCGAGGTTCCTTTCCCAGATCCGCCACAGCGGTTTCACCGGTTTAGTCCCTCTTCGAGGAGACTCCCGGATAGTTGCTATCCTGCAAGTTGACCAGACCAGATCCCACTAGCGGCCATTAAATATCAAGTTACACGGAAACATTTGGAACCCGTCGCCAGACAAGATAAGTTTTAAGATCAATACTACGGGCGAACCCGCAACCTAAGACGTTTCAACGACTTTAACGTTATATTACCTCGGGAAGAGCATAAGGAAATTTTGAAGAAAACAAATCCACTTGTCCAACTACACCGCACCCTATTAGAGACCGACGCCATAATAGCGAGGCACCGAGCAGCAAAGCAGGAAAATGACTGAGTCACTTAATTATTAACGCCAGAAAAAAGAGTAATTAAATTATTTATTTTGTATTGTTGTATGTAGGACTTATATGATAGGTAATTAGTGTAAATGTGCCTACCCTATGGTAAATTAAACTTAATTACATTTTAACGAAAGTCGGTTTGTCTCATTTTACTAGTTTACCCTAGAGCTGTATATACAATAAAGATAAACTGAGAATCAAATTGTATTTTTTTATTAAAACCCATCTGTCATAAGTTAGAATAAACATGTCACAAAAAGTGATCATAAAATTGTGTTCGTTAATTTTAATTAAAACCGAATAAGCTATTTACGTTGGCAGGTAGTATGTTTGAATACGCAATTCAGGAAATACGTTTCAGGATAACTTTTCTGGTTAAGTTTGATGTACAGAATCCTCCCTTGAAACAATGGGATCTTACAAAACACATGTACGTACGCAATAGGTATATTCATAAATGAATCTAGTAACATAAATGACGGCACATAAAATGGATGAATTAACGTCGACCGCTTAGTTGTAGTCGCCCACTGTGCGACACTGAGCGCTCCGTTAAAAACCTAAAACTGACCGAGCGCACGTACACGATACGCCCTTAACGTGTCCCTTTCGAGCGATGGAAGTTGTAATGCTTTAATTCATTCTACATTTTCTTGCAATTCCATCCATCTCATTACCTTGCAGCGAACCATCTCAACAATCATTAGGTCGGCCAAATGCTGACAAATATCTTCCGTGCCATCCGAAGTTACCCATTTGTCCAAAATTTGGTATTCCGAACTGCGTCGATTCGGTCGAGTTTATCAACAAACGAATTCAGATTGTTTTCTTCCACCGTCCAGCCTCTCAAACCACCCTCAGGTATGCCCAACTCTGCATATACGTGCATGCCTTAGAAATACCGTTTCTCACTGTGTTGATAATTTTCAGTGTCTCTATAACACTAAGTTTTCCTTTTTCTCATTGTGATAACGAGTAATTGCAAGCGGTTTGGCACAGGCAGCACTGACACAGGACGTAGGACCGTAGCTTGCAGATTGACTGCCGGCTGACGACTGAACGGCCCGCTTCAGCCTCCTCTGAGTGTAATAAAATATAAGTGAAATGGCGGTGAAAATATAAGTGAAATTAGAATCTGCGGTATAACGAGCAGCGCTATAGCGAGTTCTACTGTGCTTATTATTATAATTAACAGTAAGTATGAACGCTATGTAATAATGTTTCAAAACCAAATTTGAAACACGTCTATGACTGTCAACTTTGAGTACAGGGATGATCAGTTTTATGCCTATATTTTTATATATTTCTGGTCCGTTTATGTCCATAATATAATGAACTTTAGTTAAATAACAAAATGTACCTACCTTTTTCGGTTTTCGATCTAATATCACAAAAAACACAGCAGTTTTCTACGCAAGGCTGACTCTTCTGTACGAGCACCGGGCGACTGACACTTAGAAATATGATTATCACGTCTCTCTTCAGTCGCGTCTCTCTTCATATTACTCATTGAATGTAGTATGTTCAAACCGTCAGTTGGTTCGAGGGCGAGGGATTATAGTCCGTATTACTTCGCAGATAATGCGTATTATTATGCGTAGATATGCAAATATCCGAATCTGCCGGCCGATCCCCAAAGGGTACATGGCGCCAGCGTTACTAGTAGTTTGCAATACCCTATAGGCTACACGGAGAGGAAAGGTAAAATCGAGTAAAAAGCAAATCTTACCCGGCCGGAGTCGGCATGAAAGCAGGAGGCAACTGTGGTATCATTCCAGGCATTGGATACATAGCGCCTCCCGGACCCACTCCTGCAACTCCCATTGGTCCTGGCATTCCTGGAATCTGTAACAGAAGTAAGTACAATGGAGCTGCCGTGGAATTCACCGACCGGAGTTGGGTCCATCATAATACTATTGTTACACTTCTGAGGGGTGAGCGGTGGACTCTGGACTAACGACCGGTTGTGGTAGGTTTAGAACAGCTGTATTGCCACATGTGAGCGTGTACCTTACCGCCCATTCATTCGCCTTTCGAAACCATAGTATTTGAGATGTGGAAATTGCAGTTTTTGATATTTTTTCTAGGAATGTGTTAATTATATACCTGGAGAGACCGACATCTTTAAATAGGTGAAATAGAAATTTGGCTTGGAGGCCACGAGCGCCTACTTCCACCGCGTGAAGGTGAAAAGTGAAGCCATTCCGAGTGATGGCATTTGCGAGATCATGATATTTATTTTATTTGCATTCGTGGTCTTTTCGGATATTTGATTCCCATGGACAGTTAATTTTGCCATCTTCCGAGATAGGGAGTAAAGAGTTATTATATCTGGACGAAGGGCTGTGCATCCAAAGACTTTCCGGGAAATGATACTGTTTGGAGACCGAGTCAACCTCCAGAATCCAATAAGAAGCCATTATTGAAAAAGGTTTTGTAGTAGAACGTTTTTTGCCTTTAGAGCCATCCCGCACAAACTGTATTGGTGGCTCGGTGGGTACTGTAAGACCCTTGTTGGCACGAGCTATTGAGAGGCTAATTACCTCGCGAATAACAGCAAGGACTTTGTCATAGCGGTAAGTATACCGTCCTTGATCTAAAGACGTCTTGCAGCCAGCCAAAATATGTCTAGCTGTGCAAGGGGTATTGCTACAGAGGGCATGAACTATCCTCTGAATAGCTCCGATGAGCGAGGTTACTGGGGCCTGGAAGTGTATGCTGGAAGGCATTTAGATAGAATTTCAGCATCTCTGATGCCCAGTCATACAACATTATCGTCCAGTGGATTGGAGGGGGAATGCAAAAGTCCCCTACTGTTGTCCAGTCATTTTGGCATTGAAGGCCAACAGCATGAGCGATACTGTTACTGCTGTAATCTCTACGCAGGAGGGACTTTTTTAGGTCCATATCGCTCATAGTTATATTGTCATACCCCAGACCATTGCCATTCTGACTGATTCCCACAAGAAACTTTTTGTGGAACTCTACACGGGCCTGTAGATCATTTGGATCACTACGGCCACTTGCTGCGTGTTTCGTTGCCGGGCAATATCTTAAAATACCATTACCAATACCGGATAATACTTTAAAAGAAGACACTAAAACCATGAAAAAAACATCGATTACGGTAAACGGTTGTCAGGTAGATTGAGTTACACAGTTTTATATCCCGAAACGTTATTCTTATGACATATTGACATATGATATAATACAATGACCCTAGCCAGCGTTTATAAAAAAGTTCCAGGAAAATAAATTAAAAGATCGCTGCAATTTGGGCAAACAAAATATTAATTATAAAATCAGCATTATCGAATAGATTTTTTTTTTCATTTAATAGCTTGTTTCAAAGACGTTTATAGAAATTTTCATGAAAAAGAAACTATCAAATTGTGAAAATACTCCATAAAAAATACAAAAACTATTTAAAGATCAGTATCCGGTGTATACAATGCAAAATCGGTACTGCACAGACCCTGATAAATGTAAGTTGCTAGATTCCATTGAGATAAAAACTGGAATATTTTATATGTAATCGAAGACTATCGCGGTTGTTTGACATTATAAATAAGATAAACAGGATTGACATCCTGTATCACATCTTGTCTCTGACGAGACAAGATGTCGCAGTGACAAGGAGAAGTGACAATACTATCGGACATACAGTATATTGGAAGCCCACACATACGGTCAGATATTTGCATGCCAGCTCACACCATCATACCTGCCGTACAATGCGAAACGTCGCTCGTGAATCAAGCGCGCGATCTATGCGACGCTGAGCATTTTCCGCATAAGGAACATATCAATAATTCCTTAGGAAAAATGGGTACGGAAAACATCACGAGGCAAGCACATGATCCAATACAGACAAACCTCAGAAACCGAGCAGATCACGAGCATTCTCACCATACGTCAAGAGCACGACTGATCGAATAAGTAAGATGCTAAACAAATTTGATATAAAAACGATCTCCAAACTGACCCAAAATATAGATCGATCTCTGAGGTCTTAGTAGATACTTTTTTATATGCCGTCTTGATAATGTATTATAAAATAGCCGTAGCCATTATTACAGAAAAGTTGTTTTTGGGATCGGCCAATAAACTTAAATAAAAATGTGACTCCTATGCATAGCAAACAGCCCATTATGAACGGACTTATATTTTAGTATATTATAAACTTATAGATATTTACCGGTCCACCCATAGGCGGTTTCTTTTTGGCCGCAGGTTCATCGTCGTCGCTATCTGATGCACGTCCTCCACCGCCACCTCAAAAAGAAAACAATAATAAAAAAAATAAGATCTAGTCTTTGGTATGATCCCCGGGTAGCTGGCGAGCTTGACTATCCTGTTCAAAGACACATAATTTAGTATTAAGAAGGAAAAATGCGGGAGACTGCCACAATATGTGTCAAATGTTCCCTAATGCATGATTACACACTATGTCATATTTTGTAAAATGCATATTTTGTACAGGGCTATCATCGCCCAAGCGGTCCTACATCTGTTTAGTTCGCTACAAACCTACTCACCCCCTACTCTGCAAACCCACTCAACCCCCTATCAGCGTGAGAAACCTTCCTCCACGAGAGGCAGAAGTTTAGTCTAGCTTTGAGGGTAAGATGCATTCTCTATCTATGGAATCAATGATTTTGATAAAAATAGTGATTGCAGGAAAGTACATAGAGGTCTTTTTTGGAAATTAGTCTGTTATTATTAATTATGATTCTTCGCATTGATTTAAAAGTAAGCTTGGAAAGGTCCAACAAAAATAAATAAATACTAGAGTATTTTTAAAAAAGTTACCCTTCTTCCTTAGGAAATATTTCATCGTCAATTGAGTGATTGAATAATTTAGCAAACTATTCCTTATTCAGATGATTACCCGAAGTCGCACTCTATTTATGTAGTCGTATCAGGAGGCAGACCCAAAGTTTATCATTAAATACACTTTAAAGTGAACATGACGCTATGAGCGGGTTTCTTGACTTACGGCAATGTCTTATAACCAACTCTAATATAATAACCGGAAAAGTAGCGATAAACATTGGCAACTGTGGCGCGTCCAGTGATTGGGAATCCCTAAATTATCCATAATAGCTTAAAATCTATTCCAATAAGTTTCTCTCGTCACGATTCTAAAACTACCCATATACGCTATGCTTGCTCTACCTATTAGTCAGATCCTCTTCCAGGTTAAGTAAACCGGGATACACCCGCAGTAGCACCCAGGCTTAAAACCTAACCCAACAAGTTTGTCTCGTCGCAGCGATTCCAAAAATACCTATATACGCTATGCTTGCCCTATCTATTGGTCAAATCCTCCTCCAGGCCAAACCTGCAGCAGCACCCAAATTGCTTAAAACCTATTTCAACAAGTTTCATATACGGTATGCTTGCTCTACCTATTTGATCCGAGTCCCGCAGCAGGACCTGCAGGACTCGGATCAAATTTGCTGCCACCTGGTGGTGCTTAGTCACCCAGAGAGGCTGCATACCAAATTTAGTGAAGATCGGTCCATGGGAAAATATCGGACATATGGACAAACGCACAGCATGCATCAGACTATATGGCCCGTCCTATGTAATAAAGTGCATTCACACTTCACGATTTACAGATTTGGTTTTCGTAAAGTGTTTACCGAATACGGCAAAAAACGTACATGTATTCACATTAATACACATTAATACAATTCGTTTCTCCAAATTGGTAGTAACGTAGATTCAGTTTATGGAAAAGATGGCAGCAAAAATAAAGAAATCGTTTTTTTACCACATCAGGTTTTGCCGTACCGCGTGAATACAACCATATGTTTGCATACGCCACTGGAAATCGTATACGAAAACTGAATCGGTAAACCGCAATGTGTGAACGCGCTGATACTACGGACGGGCCAAAAAGTGTGTATGTATGTGTAAGTGTATAGCTTGTCATTGCATTAATCGACAGAATTCGAATGCAATTCTGTTATTTTATCCCAAAGGAAAATGGAAACCAAGACAGGAATCGAACCCGGAACCTTACAATATAAGATTAGGTGGCCTAACCACCGGCCCGATTAAAGTCCATAAGAATAAAATAATGCATACCTGCTCGTTGTTTCTCATGTTCTCTTAAATCATCCGGAGGGATCCCCTCCATTCCGTAAATCTCAATCTCAATGTTTGATCTATGCGGTAGCGAATTAGGCACTTTGTCTATTGCTTCTTTGTGAACCTTAAAAAAAGTTCAAAACATTTACTGTTAATAAAACATATTGAGAAAATTTTAGACAGAAAAAAACAACCACACACCGATTACTATAATAATAATATCTATACAGCCACTCGTCTAACAACGCAATCACAACTAGATCGGTGCAACTAATACGGTTTTAGTTATGATAAGTGTCCAGAATTTATTTTTGCTGAGAATGCAAGCTGAAATGACAACACGGGCAGCCATCTTGTAAAAAGAAAAATATCGATCCAAGGCCGCAAGCGAATAGAAAGCATACATACCAACGGGGAAAGTCCAGCATTTCGCAGATGACAAGTCTGTAGACTGATCGCTAAATGATAAATTGTAATGATGGTTATTCGTTGAAGATGAACCGGAGGTAACGAAGATAACACTGTATGGAGGATCATGAAAAATGCCATTGTGAAACCCACATTTTTTTGCAGCTCTCCAAAGCTCCCAGTTTGACTTCGTTTGAAAAAAGATGTGTTTGTACGTCGATAATTTTTATTGAGAAAAACAATGATTGCGATTTTATTGAGGTGTAAAGGAGAGCCCGCACCTATGCATCGGTAAACGGCGACTAACTATGCTCCGCATAGTCATGCCGAGTGGACCTAGCTACGAGTCGCCATTCCAGGGTTTTCTAGTGTACGATGATTACTCAAGTATTTTATGAGAAAATATGTTAATGAATATCTATTCATTGCGATGTATAAATGTTTTCTTCTAAAATGTCATCGCATGTTAACAGTAACTAGGTATGCATAGAGCCATGCATAAAGAAAAATTGATAATGCTTGTTAGCAAATATGGGGAAAATTTCGTTTTGCATCACCGATATTATATGGACCAAAAACGGTCTAAAATTCATTTTAAAACTCTTCTCGTCGCACTTTAGTCATGGGAACTGAGTATTGTATTCATCTTCTGCATCAAGAGATAAATTAATACCGTGAACCCATTTTTTTTACATTTTCTTCTTCGCAAGCTAAAGCAAACAGAAAAACTTCATTGTCCAAGTCCATTTTGAATGGGACACACAGAGAATGCACGAAATTCAACCGCGAGCATCTAGCGCTGACTGCCTCTTTCGTGCAGTTGCCTGTTGCGCTAGTGGGGTTTGACAATCGTCGCGCAGCGACACAACGCGTAGGTGCGGGCTTTCCATCAATCTTCTCTATTTCTCCTCTGTCAATCTTTGACTACACTAGGTCCAGGAGATTTAGCGTTCAAAGTTGCAATATTATTAAAATCCATTTTGACTTTTCTGATCAATAAAGCACCCTATAATAGCAGTTCATTCAAATCTAACTTGTGCTAATATTTATTTATGTGTTTCTACTCTTGGCTGTAGTTTACACTTCATTGAATTGAAGTCAGGTTTAGAATGTTACAATTCTGTGATTTAGAATGTCAGATTGCGGAAAATCAAGAACATATTATAAACTTAAAAAGTTTTAGCCACAGCATCATTTTTCATAAAAATGTATTTTTTAAATTGATATAAACCCGTCATAAAATTTTCGTAGCTAGAAAATTGTCTGATGACATTGAAATGGCAGTTATGTTGTTGATGTTATTGTATGTTTTTCGCTAATCTAAGCAACTGTAATAGCTAATCAAGCGCGGTTATGTTGTTTTCCAAGCGGCTTCTGACAACTTTAATTTGACTTGTAAAATGCTAAAATTGGTCTAAATGGCCAAAATTTCAGAAGCCACACTTTTAAAAGTGTTCATTTCATGATCATTTTGTTGAATAGGTGCAGTCATCAAAAAAAATATCCCAAAATACCAAATTTTTGTAATCTTTTGATATTTTTAAGTCTCAAAATATCGCTAATTTCATAAGTCCGGTATATTTTTTTTTCAGTCGTAGCATTAAAACATTCAAATTTAGTTTTTTTTTTAAAGTACCTAGACCGGGCCTGATTACATTGCTTCGTGAATTGGAAATTAGTTCATGCGAACAAGACAGAGCATACGTTACAGTGGAATATGAAATGAACAATTGTTGATTTTCTCATACTAAAACTACCTGCCAAACTTATGGCCTTTCGAATTTTAAACGTATTTGGTGCGGCCTCAGATTTAGCTGTTTTTTAAAGGGTGGCTAGTTTTAATACGGAAAAGTGTCAACCCTTCGTTTCACATTCCGCTCAAACATATTCTATCGCATGAATCAAACCAACTATTATCCAAAAATGCATATATTCCCATAATACAAAGGAGTGCAATTTTTGCATGTAATCTTCACACAATTTAGGCAAAGTAGCGGCAGAAGTGACACATAACCACCAAATAGTTGCAGACGCGGTCAAGTTCTAACGACCGCCAAATGAATTGTGATAGTTCAAGAAATATTAGCAAGTGAACTTTTGTAATTAACAGGACCTATACTTTCATAATTAAAATTGCTGGCGTTCAGGATAGCCGCGCCTCGAAAAAAAACACAATTAACCAGCTTAAATGATTATGTTCAAATGTTCGCATCATCTTCAATACAATCCATTAAATGTCTGCAATTTCGACTACCTACACGAACAAAGAGTTTTTATTTTTATTTTGTTGAAAGCCCTTTCGGATTAAGAAAGTCGGTGCATACATTTTGACGATCGATTATACAAACTGTTCAAACCACAAATTCTCACCTGCATGCAGTGTATCGATAATCCTGGACCAGTGTACAACTTCTTGTGGCAATTATGACACTTGAAATGTTTTGCTTTTTGATGCTGTATGAGGATTTTCTCATCGTCAAACTCCCTATTGCAGTACCTAGAGGAGGAGAGTTAAGGAGCGCAATATTTACACCCTATGCGATTTCGCAACGCGACAAAACTGGGTTGACCTATTTTCGTATTATATTATTACCCAATGTACGCCTGACAGTCATTGCCAAAGGGGCGCCAGAAAAACGAACACGAAAAGGATACCAGCACCACGGCTTCGACGCCTTCTTCTTCTTGCGGCCCATTCTTACTTATTTATATACGCGACTAGTTATTAACGGTAAATATCCCGAAATAATTCGAGAAATATCACAGATCGCTACGGAACGACCTTTACAAAAGCGACACGCCACTCCGAAGAACGAGAAATCCAAAATGGCGGCGGCCGCCCGCGCCCGCAACGAAATGTCATACCACAACGTACTTCTCTAGTTACAACAGACGTGACAATCCTTCTTGCTGTTTAGCGTACCTTGCGGTCGCGTTTCACTAAAATGCCTACTTTTAGAAAATATTCGAACAATAATCACATCACAAAAATTATTAAAAAAAAAATATTCATAACAAATCATATTTTTTAAATCGCTGACTGTAAATGTTGAAAACCCACCAACAATAGAAGACAAATTTCATCATAATAATGACATATCTGGAACAACGATAATCGTAAATAATCTATGAAAGACGGATTATCGACATCATTGCCATTAGTCATAAATACCAAATTCATTTATTATTTAAAATTATTTAACTCGTATTATGGTATATTTTTGCACTTTCAAAAATATCCCATTCATCATTATTATTTAATATTAAAGTATTATTTCAGGAAAAATATCACCCAATCTACAAATAATTTATCCACATTTTCAAAATAATCTGTACGATAGTAATAACTTTCGTACGATAGTCAAAAGTCGTTTCCTATTTCGAAGGTAATCAAGTTGACATGCTATTAATTAAATAACACCTACATGGATAAAAATGTTTGGTTCTCTGTTCACTTTCACGTGGTGAAAGTTGGCGCTTGTGACCTCCCAGTCAAATCTGTATTTCACCTATTTAAGGACGTTCGACTTTATGAAAATAATTAACTTCTTCTTAGAAAAATATCTAAAACAGCGATTTCCGTATCAAATTCTATGGCTTCGAAAGGTGAGTGAACGGGTGGTAATGTACAAGCTCACATGTGGCAAGATAGCTTTCCTTAATCCGGAGTCCACTCCCCCAGAAGTGTAACAAGAGTATTATGATGAGCCCGACTCTGATCGGTGAATTCCATGGAAACTTCGTTGTGCTTACTTGTATCGACAGTATACAGATGGTTTATTACATTAGACAACAAAAAGACGTATACACAAGAGCAAAAAATATAAAAACATTAAGTACCTAAATACCACTAATTATGTTGTACGATATCAATGTTTTCAAATTACTATCGGCTTGTATCACTCACGGGGACGGTACGATACCACAGCGATCGTAAACCCACGTACGATTATTATAAAATCAACACCTACCAGCCCTGCTTATTTCCTACCGGCAATGTGGTCAGATGAGGTATTTTTGCAACCACTGTGGTATTTTGAAACATGGAAATTTGGACTGTTTTTTTATTGTAGTATATTTTGGTGTGAGAGGATATCATACATCGATTAAAACATATATAATAAATGCGATCAAATGCGAGGTATCTATAAAATAATTATCACTGCACAGAGAAATATTAGACGGTTTGTTACCATTATGATGCATGTAAATTTCTTACAAAAACGAAACTAAGTAAAGGTACGAGTACCGTTTTCATTACTGGATAACATAGTTATGTACTTACTTACTATGCCTCTATCGGCGCGGTTTTTCAATCGGTCAACCGGGAGTGGCGGTGTCACCTTGTCATTTCGTACCCCTCTTTCTTTATCCTACCAATATTCCTTCCTTGGTAAGATACAGGAGATCAAATCTAAATCTAATCAGCTCTATATAGACAATTAAAACACATTGACTAAAAGATTTTTTAAAAACTAACCGTTCGTGAGATTTTTGGAGCGACGCTATTTCACCGGGGTTATGCGCGGCGAGTCAGCCGGCAAAAAGTGTAACGGGACGGTTTTTGGTGAGACGCTTGATCCTCAGAAGTGCCTGTACCCCTCCCCCCGGCCCTCTCCAACCTAATAACTATTATTGACACTCTCTAGCGGACTGTAGCTAAACTAGTTTAGATACCGCTATAATCAGTACTTGGCACGCCCGATAGATGCCAGATGGCAGTGACCCGATAGATGGCAATGGCGGCAATGCTATGGATTTTATCTAGTTCTGAAATTCCTTTATATATAATTTCAATATATTTATAAATATAATAAAAATAATATTTTTTAGATAAAATTTTGTTCTTTTATTTATTATAA
>JAOPUG010000384.1:17992573-18004675 GCA_027564375.1 Micropterix facetella | reverse complement strand
TATATTTATATCTGATTTGTATTATATATTTATGAAAATAAATAAAGAAATAAAAAATAAATAATTATCTTAGGGCCAATGACGTCCGCCAGTCTTTCAGATTTTATAAGACAATGACTAATCGCGAACGGAGCTGATTGCGGGATCTTCTCGGATAATTGAATGCCGTTCACGTTAAAATTTACTAAGTGCCTCTTAAAGTAAACGCCAATTCGAAGATGTACATTGCGTTGACCTTTAATATCCCAAGCTCACGGAAAAAATCCTCGCGTAGGTGCCCAGCCCGTTTTTTTTCCATGATGAGGATGCGATCGCGATCTACCACTCGATCTCACAACTTAATTCCGAATGAAAAAAAGGCATGCACAAAAGCAAGTAGCACATTCTAAGTACCACTCTGTCAAGGTTCGTAACAATGTATAAATTCTATCGTAGACCACTCGACAACGAAACCCAAAAACTTTACCGAAATCATTGGCTGTAGTGGTTGATCGTTAAAAATCATGATTATATTAGAGGAGCAAAATCCGCGAATATCGAAATGCATGAGATTAGTCTTCATCAAATTTAGAACAAGGTAATTCACAGAGAACCAGAAGTTCAAGTCGCTCATAAGACATTGTAATTTCTCGCTCAATTTCAGCAAATTATTCGGCGAAAAAATTGCAGAAGTATCATCATCTACAAAGACTAGGAGTTTGCCATTGATTATGGCAGCGGAAATATCAATCATATAAATTATGAATAAACTATACCCGAGACAAGACTCATGGGGATTCATTTGGCTATTCTTAAAAGGCTACAAACTATTTCGGAGTAGTGAAGGGATGCAGCATATCTATTCTTGAAATAAACAACGTAAATCGGTTTTCGCGATTTGAAATTCTGGCCACCATCATAATACACATTCCACATGTACGCCGTCCCCTGTTCATCTAGAAAAGGACCAGCAACACGCACCTATCTAGCTGCTTCCAAGATTAGATTTTAAGATTAGCGTCGGACGGTCGTATCAAACGGATTTTAAAATTCTTTGTATAGTAAGTCATACAAGTGTGTTCACGGATCCACAGTGGACGGACCACACGCATCGGCTCGTCAGTAATGCCGACGCGATTACTCGAAGTGGTAACTATTCCGATGCGTGCGTATAACGTCATACGGATTGACGATCAGTGGACGAAACCGACAGAGCCGCGACGGCCCAAATTGTTTCATTTCGGCACTCTATCCATGCGTGTTTGTTGTTATTAATTTATACGCAGATCTTGGACATCGCACGGCTATTTATAATCCGATTGCAAATGGCCGTCGCGTCGGCAATACGATTGCTGCAGATGCAGTGGACGCACTACCACAAACTAAGCCGTTTGATACGATCCGTCCGATGCGTACGATGCGGACCTGTGGACGCTTACATTTAATAAAAATTATTCTACTAAGGGAGCATCACTCTGAAGCATAACGTTACTGTTATAAATCCACTGCTGGCAGCACCGCCATCCTACTACTCGAAGCCGGAAAACTTATCAATAGCTCCAGGGAGTCGTTTGTGTTGTTTCTAGCATGCGATAAGAGTTGATCCTGTCTACACTTGAGCATCTGCCTTCAATTATCGGGTGTCGCTTTTCAATCGATCGTATGCACCTTCCACGCAGTTAATAATATCATGTACCGGAGATTGAAAAGCAACGCGGCTGGATTATATGATGATAACATTCCTATATTGTAATAATGATCTTTTATCAGAAGACAATGGAGATATTTAATAATCGAGGGCTGACTTCAGGTATATATAGGCAGAGAGAGGAGAGAGAGAAATATGCTATCCTGGACACGATGGCCCGTATGACTGACTGAACGCGGCCGTCCCGTACAATTTGGCTTGTGTAGTTTCGACAGTATCAACATTAGTCCAGTCAAATTAGCTTAAGGCCCATACTACTGTCGATGTTTTCCATCTCCTCCCGTCCCGCGACATAATAGAGAGCATCTCGCTCACACGCACCCTTACACTAATGCCAAAAAATGCATGTTGTTTGGCCCGTCGTAAGGACAGGCCATATAGTCTGATGCATGCTGTGCGTTTGTCCATATGTCCGAAGACTTCTCATGGACCGATCTTCACCAAATTTGGTATGTAACCTCTCTGAGTGACTACAAACACCGCCAGGTGGCAGGAAATTCGATCCGACTCCCGCAGATCCTGCTGCAAGTGCATCATGATTTAGGTACTTGGCCTCTGGATGATATCCTGATAGCAAGTAAAAATGCCAAGGAACGTAACTAACGACTCATGGAGGAATCTTATCAATAGGTAGTGTAAGTATAACGTATATGAGTATTTTTGGAATCCTGGTGACGAGAAAACTTATTAGAAACGGTTTTAAGTCATTTGGGTGCTGCTGTAATGGGTTACTTGGCCTGGAGGAGGATCTGACCGATAGGTAGTAGCATATATGGGTATTTTTGGAATCGTGAAGACGAGATAAACTTGTTGGATTAGGTTTCAAGCCATTTGGGTGCTGCTGCAGGTGTATCCTGGTTTACTTGGCCTAGAGGAAGATCTGACCGATAGGTAGAGCAAGCATAGCGTATAGGGGTATTCTTGGAATCGTGGTTATGAGAGAAACGTTTGGAATAGGTTTTAAGCCATTTTGGATGTCAGGGATTACTAATCACGGGACGGGCCAAAGCTTCGAATATGCTGATGTATATCGCTACTTTTCCTGTTATTTTTATTCAAAACATCTAAAATCTACTTCCAACAAAAACTTCATAAAACAACTAGCCATTTTTTCCATTTTTTCTTGTCCAAGGAAGGTATGCTATTCTCGAGTAACATCGACTCAAAACAATAAATATAGAAGTGTATTTTTTATTAATTTTCGCAATAAAGAAATAAAAACACTGAAAAACTGACACAGTATGTAACTCAGCAAGATTTTGAAGATTCTAAAGTCTGATTTTTAATTACAGCAATATGAAGCCGTCACTGAATGTGACTGAATTTTCCTGAAAGGAGGAGACGGATATCCATCCGGTTGCTTGGCGGTAGCAGAAATCCGGCTACAGTAGCAAATAATATATTAATTTATTTGGCGTAATTTGATAACCACGCTCACTATACTGCATACGGGAACGTTCCTAATTTTGAATTGAGTATTGAAGATGAATTGAATTAATTTTTGTGTTCACTGATAAGATAATAATTACCTACAACAAAACCGATGATCGGCGCCGAGATTCCTGCGATAGCATAAAGTTCACGGAACTCACAACTCGCCGTTTAACGAGTTCAATACACTCTTTTAATGAGTAAACATCGTCTCCTTATATTATATTATGTCGTATTCATGCGTTGCAACGATCCGTGCACGAAAAGAAAGGGTCTTTTTCTTTGATTTGGAGGATCTTTTTCTCTTTGTCTTGGGACGCGAGAAAAAAATCGCAAACCATTTTATTTCATTTATTTCACAGCGGCGAACTTAAAAATAGAAGTGAGAGATACTGGCAGGAAAAGAAAACTGTACACTTCCACTTAAGATTTTTACACCCTGGTTACCTACCTCAAAACTCGAGTGAAGATGTAGACTTTCGCAATAATATAAAATAAAACAGATTTCAATAAAAGGTTGATTAAGAGCACAGATGTTTAATAAAAGAAACAATATATGTAATTGAAGCTCACAGGAAAAGTGGGAGAAAGTAATTTTTGGGATAAATTGAATTTATAATGGGATTCAAAAGCACTCACGGCTGTTATCGAATGGCACGGTATGTTGAAAAAGCAAAAAATAAACAGATTTATTGTAAAAACTAAGATTGAACAGTGATAATAGAGAAATATCAGTCTCATTACAAACATTGGAAGCCGTCACATACTACGGGCGAACCCGCCGACCCTGTACGTTATAACGAGCTCTGTCGTTTTCTCGCCCAGAGACGAACGCAAGGACTTTGTGGACGAAGGCGATTCACACTTATCCAGTTCCGCTTCAGCCCGTGAGAGTCCAACTCCTCACCACAAGGCAATGGGAATTTTCAACCCAGGTGTGGTCAGATTTCTCCGACGTCCCTTTTGGTAGCGTGTTCAAATTCGCTTGCACACGGTTCTACCTTAAGTAAGCGGCAATTGCTCACTAGAATATGTCGCGGATACGAGGCGCATTTTACGTGGCCAACGTGTCGTTTCTAAGTATAGATAGCATAAGGTATGTAACTACCCCCGCTTTCTTAGGACACGTTGCACTTCCAATCTCCCCCGGCTATTCGTTGTTGAGATTCGATGGATTTTAGTCAAGAAAAATTTTGATGTATGATTTTTTACGATTTTCACTGTGATTTAAGCCAACGAGAATATTGCCAAAGGCGTCAACAGGATGGCAGGGGGGATAACCCAAGGTTTGTTAAACTTCGGGCCGTATGATTAGTTTCTTTTATGTAGGTATGTATAATATATTAGGATATTTAGGGTAGTCTAAAATAACTTTCTGAACTGCACGTAAACTATTATTCTGACTTCTCGTTATTATTGTTTAAACAGATGAATTGACCCCAGGCGACATGTGCCTCATTTTACGCGCCTTAGCATGGTCGATAATTTTTCTTTCGGATATTTCTACCGCCAATTCCCTGTTAAGTAGTAAACGTGTTTAATAGTTTAGTCAAGTTATCATACATAGCAACATCCAGAGAGACACACATTTTTGTTTTGTTTTGATGGACTCTAGGACATGTGTAACGTCGAGAAATGTCTTTTTGGACAATTAAAGGTCGCAGTATACGTAACGTCTTTTTCCCGTGCCGTAACGTGTGTTTTCCTCGTTGCTCTGTATACTCTGCTGGTATAATGAATTCAAACGTGGACGTATTCATCTCCTAGACGATCCACGCGAAGTCTGACCGGCGACAGCGGTAATAGAAACTCACATTGATGCTGTACGGCAACTAATTCAATCGGATAAAAAATTACATGTCAGCAAATTCGTACAACATTAAGCATTGGTATGAACCAAGTTCAAAATATTTTGCACGTACACATGAGTTCGAAAGCTTTGTTCGAGATATATACAGCAAAGTTATAACAGAAGGTCAAAAATGACCGCGCCTAGAGTGGTGTGATAAAGTGTCAATCATTAGCAGTATATGATATCGTAACAGGGGACGAAAGCTGGGTGTACTGAAAGAAAGAGTCAATCGGCGGAGTGGGTCTTTCCTTTGGAGGATTGGCCGACGAAAGTCAAGAAAAGTCGAAACACTGGTAAAATTATGGTTGCTTTTTTGTTTAGCAAGGCCGGACATTATACGACAATTTCACTTGAAAACCAAAGAACAGTCACTTCAGATTAGTACGTTAAAAGTCAGATTAGTACGCTTGCCCAGTGTTTTAAAAAAAAAATCGTGGAAAGTGTCATCGCAGTATAGTAGTTCTCCATCACGACAATACATCCACCCACTCCGCTAAGATGACAATATCGTTTTTAAAGACCTCAAACATGAAACTGATGACACATCCCCCATACAGTTCACGGATCACGTCTGATAAACCACTGTGATGCCGGGAATGCAGGATCCTGCATGACCAACGTCCATACTTGGTCAATAACATTGTCATTACGGCGTATTGAGGGTCTACCTACCGCAACGTGGTTTTTTGTCCACTTTGAAGCGGTTGTAACACTCGTTTATCCATGAGATTCTCGTGGCGTCCTCCGCGAAAGCCTGTCGGATCTTGTGAATGGTTTCCATTTGGGTCGTTCTTACCAAGGTTTTGCTAAGATTCGAAGTCCTTCCATCCTTGGCAAGCCGACGGACGCTCACTACACTTCCACAGTTATCGGATCATTGCCAGCGAGTGTCGCTTTTACCAGGTGTAAAAAAATATCGCATGCGCATGTCCCTTACACATCTCCATGCACCGAAGCCAGCTTTCATGCTTCATTTGCTTGCAATAAAAACCTAGGCAGGGAGAAAACCCAAGGGTTTGTCAACCTTCGCCCCATATGATTATTTTCTTATCTGTGTGCATAAATACATATCTTAGGACGTAGAAGTGGGATTTTAAATTCTGAAAAATTCTGACTCGTGACGCCATCTAGCGGCCGAGTCTAATACTAATTGGTGACCAACGCACCGAGGCCAGTTGATTCCTGCATCGGTCGATAAAATATACAGACGGTCGTCATTAAATTAAATTAATAATATGAATAAAATAATTAGGTCGCACATACCCCAAAATCAACTGGGCTCTGCGTATTGGCCGTAACTATCGATTGGTGAAAGATTTTTTTTAAACACACATCGAGAAATACAGACACAACCCCTTTCCTGGTTTAGATAGACTCTAGGACATGTGAAACGCCAAGAAAAGTCTTTTTGGACGTTTTAATTTAATGTCCTAAAATGTCATCTAAACCACACAAAAACTTGTGGCTATATGTCTTTTTGGACGATATAATGTCGTTACATTGTTCGTACGATTGTAAGCCTTCGGCCCCCCAGGATGGCCGAAGTAATAAGGTTGGATAATTTTTGATCAGACTACTTTAACACGTCACAACTGGTCTCAGATAACTGTTTTCGCATTTTTTTTACAACGTAACTAAGAATGGAACTATGCAATGGTTTCGTTTATTTAATTTAAATTAAATCGTCACCGATCCCGAGAGGAAACATCATCGATAAATGCCTCTAAATTGTCATCTAACGAAATACCTTTCCCCAAATAGCTATCGGAGCATCTCTCTGATGCCGAACTTTTCCCGCAGTATCCCTTTTTCAAATATACATATCGGTTCAGTTGGAAAGGGGTGGTTTTTTCCGGAAAGCACAGCGAGTATATGCAGAATTCTAAGAGTATTTGTCCGACCGTGACTTATTAAGGTATCTCTAGAATAATATGATGTCATTTTATCTACTTTGAAATTTCAGGTAACTAATGTAGAAATTCTATTTTGTGTTTTTGAATCCACAGCCATGGTGTCAGATAGATGGTTTTATTATTATCGTTCATTATTGAAATAGTCAATCTAAACAATTATGAAACATAGCCCCAAAAAGTGTCTCTCTGTCTGTTAAATCGCGATAAACTCAAGAACTTCTAGACAGACGGATTTACGTGCGGTTTTAGCTGTTTGTTAGAGCGTATTTCGTGAAAGGATTATGTTTAATACAATCGATTTAACTAAAAAGGGGGGGTTGGATAGCGGCAAGTCAAGTATTAAGTGGATGAGTACATTTACGGATTTGGAATCAGGAGGTAACACAGCCATTATACTGACAAATTTCATGAAACATCCATCGGAAAATCGAAATTATAGGAATATTACCAATGTTTAAAAAAACCTCACTAAATAAGCTAACTAAAATATTTTTTGTATTTCTTTATATTTTATTTTTATTTAGTTGTGTGGGGGCAGATTCATTGTTTATTGAGCCTCTTGTAACACTGCGACTATTTCTGGTCTATTGTGATCGCTATCTACTATAATTCCGCGCTAATGTTTGAGTCGTTTAGGAATCGCAGTAAGCTTTTGGCGCTGGATTGTTTTACCTCCTTAGAATGGGGGTAGTAGCCACACAGATGGATGTTTCTTTTACGCATCAGTGGGCCACATTCGCACACGAGGTGCAGGAGGGTTTCGTCTGCAGTTAGTAAGTATCTGCACACTCTAGTTTCCCGGAAATTGAGATTGAACATGTGTCTGTTCAGCCCACAATGCCCTGTGAGCGCCTTTACTAGCATGGGTAAATTGTTTCTATTTATTGTTAAAGCCTCGTGGGCAGTCTTACTGTCGTAAGCTTTGATTAGCGCTTCATTATGATTCAAGTCTGGCGTGTTGTTCCAGTGGTTAAAAGTCTGTTCTAAACATAGGTTTTTGAGCATTAGGTTTGCTAGGCTTTTTGATACGCCACATCATGGTTCATGGCCGTATAACGGTCCCTTTGCTCCCTCCTTAGCAAGTTCGTCGGCTTTTTTGTTGCCTTCGATCCCTGCATGTCCGGGAACCGATCTCAGAACTACCCTGTTCTTTTCGCCCAAGGACATTAAAAGTGCCACGCAGTTTTGCACCAGATTTTGTATTTCCTAACTAAAATATGCAAAGTTTTAGTCGGGGATGACATTGTAACCTCATCCCAAACATTAAATTTTAAACTCTTCCTGTGCGAAGCCGGGAGGGCAGCTTGTCAATAATTTAGGAGGAATGCACTGCCTTTTTTGTATAAATGATTATTTCTCTTGTTGAATATTTCTTGAACAGCGATAGTTTGTAATGGAGAAGGTGGGCGGATAATTATGTTGAAATATAAAAAATGAGCAAGGAAAATTTTAAAATATCACACATGGCAATATCCTAGTTGAGAATACCGCATCAGTGGTTTTACGGCGGCAACAAATTACAAGGCAATGGGTGAATATATTAAACTTAAAGTTTATAACACAGCTGCATTCGGCTTATTCACAATTTTACTCGACGCCTTTGTTCTTGCAATTGCAATTGCGAGGACACTTAGCTTATTAACCTGTAACATTTGCACTGTTTGCTCGACACTATTGTACGCTGGTTGCTGTTGTTCCCGGGATGATGATGAATTTTAATGAAGAGTTTAGCGGGTCACTGCACCCGGCCCGTATAGTCAGTCAGCGATTCTCAATCGTATGCTCTATCATCAATAATAATAATAGGTAGAAAAACTCTTTATTTGCTCACATTTTTAACGAAGAGGCGAGCGACTTCCAACCGGGCAATATTCAACTGCTAAATTTTGGTATACTATCGATTAGCGCATAACAGAATTTATAGACATAATACAATACTAAAAAGTTAATAAATTATGCCCAGAAGGGGAAGAAAGAAGAGACGAAGGAAAATAAGGAAAAGAACTGATTACCTACATATAAGAGAGACCATATTGATTAAGTAGCGCTTCATAGGATTCTACAGAATGTGAGGCCTTTGTGTTAATCGGGAGACCATTCCAAAGTCTTGCAGCACGCGGGCTAAAATATTACGGAAAAAAACCGGCTCTGGGAATGAATTTTTAAAAGGTTGTCAGATACCGAACGAAGCTGTAGGCAGTGGGAAGATAATGGCTCAAAGAGGTTTAAAAGATAGATCGGTGAGACTATGAGAGAACTCGAAAACGAGCAAAAGTATGTGTACATTTCTTTGGTGTATGGGCATTACTGGTCATGGGCACGAGACGAGACGAGACTTGGACGACGGTCCATTACTGGCAAAACGCGCACGGATTCTTTTAGTACCCACATGGAGGAATCGCTTAAGCACATGTAGAGAGTAGAAGCTAGCGAATATTTCGCGACTAACCTTGTAAGTTTGTGGTTGCCAGGAGAGATGTTCATCGAAGGTGAAGCCAAAATATTTACCCTTATTCGAAGAGGAATAAATATGCTATAATTGAGTTTAATTGACTGGGATGTTGCTTTATCCAATTTCTATAACAATTGACGGCCTCTAATAGAATATCATATTATTTATAGGGATTTATTAAAATGTCAACAGCGCACTCCATTCGCAGATGGCTGGCTTGAAGATAGGAATTCAATTAGGCAATAGCGGCATTGGCAGGTGGAAAGTGAACATATAATTATACATCATCGGCATAGAGGTGCGTATGCCCCCAAAATTAACTAGAGATGGGATTTATAAATAGTGAGAATAGAAGAAGGGACAGAGCTGCTCCTTGCGGGACCCCCGCCGTAAGATTACACCAGTTTGACACCAAATCGCCTACTTTTACACGCTACTGCCTTGCCCGTATATACATATGTGTTAACCAATTAATAGCGATGTGAGAAAGATTGAGTGTTTGTGTAGCCGGGCAACAAGCAGGTCGAAGTCGACAGTATTGAATGCGCTGCTAAAGTCAAAGTCGACAGTATTGAATGCGCTGCTAAAGTCAAAGTCGACAGTATTGAATGCTCTTCTTAAATATTTCGAAAACCAGGTCCGATTGATATCTTTTTCATTCTCTCTCCAAGCTTCTTTATTGAAACTGATTCATACTTCGATAGGAAGTTTGAGAGCCTACGTTCAGCTGTAGCAGCTGTTCGTTGCTCCACGGTGGAGGAGGTCAATTTGACGCATTAATTTTAGCGCGGTGCAAGCAGGATGTTTACCGGCACTCACTGTAAACGGATACTTTCGTTGTGTCTTTGGTATGTTCGTCTTCTTCCGCTCGAATTTAGGCGCCAATTCAGTATTCTTCTTCTTTTTCTATTTTAGCCTAGTCTATGCTGCTGGGTGATGAAATCTTAAATGGTAAAGGACCTCTCCATTTATTCCTCCACTTGTATATTCAAGCGATAATTATCGGTAGCAGCTTCTTCGCCTCGATTCAATCCCTGTTAACGAAACCTGTCCTGGCAGCCCCCTGTCACGAAAAGAGACTTCAAAATTTCTCTGCTTGTTTGTGGCGATGTTGCTTTTCTAGATCCGACTGAAGAAAGGTTGCCAAATGTGTTCGATACTGATCATTTGATCCTGAATGCCACATTATTTTTATTTATTTATTGTGTGGGAAACGTACAGCCCTAAATGTTTTTAAATAACATTATAACTAGATATATATGTAGCTGACCAATAAAATGCTTCCCACGGTAATTTAAAATTATAGTTATGGTTGAAGAAAAAGCTATTCATAATTAAATAGGTATTTAATATCATAATTGTCTATGTGTGTATAGAGTGCATAACTATTTTCTCTTTGTTAGTTATTTACGCTTTCTTCGAAACTACATAAATAAGCTAAAGATATACTACATATTTATTATATATTGAATAATGCAAGTATTAACTATGTATTTTTGTTTTGTTTCAGGTGAGTCACAGTCGGCGTATGTCTATATACTGTAATATGACGTTTAACAATAAGTAAGTTGAAAAGTATCATACATATTAGCAGTTACTTCAAAAAGTTTTTATTAAACAACTAACTACATTGCTATGAAAAAATATTATTACATTTTCTTTTCCGAACGGTTGGACGAGCTCAATTGGAAAGGATAGTCAAAGAAAACCGATAAATTTGCAATTTTATCGTAATGACCAGCATGATCATTACTAGCTACATATCTTTTATTCATTCATTCATTCCTCTATTTTATTCATTTATATACATAATCACATCTTTATTCTTAAAAAATATAATTTTACAGATCATGTTAATATTGTTGATAATACAATAATTTAATATGTTTATACATAAATGTATAGTGTACAACAATTAATTACTTCTGCCACATAAGTGGCCAGGTCTTGAAATCCTGCTCGATTTTGTTACTATGCACGATAAGTCGAGTAAACTACTTTCAATTTTTAAAAAATCTATTAACAATCAATAGTTATGGCTAATGCGCAAATCCCAGTTAATTTTGATGTCTATACGGCCTACAGTTATTTTTTTATTTTAATAAACAAAATACAATTAATCGAGGTGTGGTTTAGGCGCACGCTGAGCTATCAGGGGCTTATACTCGATGAGGCGACGCGGGGCCTCCTGAGCGAGCGAGACGCCGATCGCTATCAGTCTCGCTCGCGCGCCGGCGGGCCACGACACACCATATGATCGCCTTATAGAGTATGATTGCATGATAGCTCAGCGCGCGCGCAAACTCAATAGCTTCCCGGCTATGACGCGAGCCCCACGCTCGCTTCTACATTATTTTCGCAGTCATCGCATGAATGTCTGATACTTTTAGATATTGGCCGAAGTTTGATAACCCCTTGGGTTTTCCCCCTGCATATTGAATTATTCCATTTTGACTCTAAATACTCATCTAAAGACTAGAAGGAATGATCCAGTAGAAACTTTTTTTTTATTTTAAATGTTTATTTATTTATTTATTTCAGTATTACATCAACGGAATAATTATTGTCGTATTTGTAATGCGATGCCAGCAAAAAAATGATGCAAGACATCTTATTATTAACGTTTGACAGTCGCCTAACTAGGCCTGGGCCTATTCTAAGGCAGATTTTCAAATGTCTAAATATTAAGTCTGCACTGTGAACTTAAACCATAGGTTAGTAATAATTTTTAAATCGACAAGTAAATGCAGTTTAATATTTATTTTAT
>JAOPUG010000384.1:17903149-17914825 GCA_027564375.1 Micropterix facetella | reverse complement strand
ATTAGTATATTTTAAATTCTGTCTAGTGGCAGCATGCCTTCAGTGTGCTTTATTAAATCTACGACACAAGCGGTAAACCTCAAACTGAAGATTGAAGAGTAAAAAGGTATCATATATTTTTTTACTATAAAAAGCGTAAGAAAACACAAAAGGTATGTCGGGCTTGCCCCATTCAGTAACCCTAGGCACACCACCGGTTGTGGCATCCCGGCCAAATCTGTTTCACCTCTTTAAGGATCTTGGTCTCTCCAGGGAAATAATTAACTCCTTCCTAGAAAAAAGATCTAAAACCACAATTTCAGCATCTCAAACTCTATGGCTTCAAAGGGGGTGAATGGGCGGTAAAGTGGACGCTCATATGTGGCAAGATGTGGTCGGTCCGTTCGCAGAAAAAATATCGCAGAAAAAAAGTACAGTTGGATAGAGCCCAGGCGCTGAAACGTCTGCACGAGAGTGAGGCTTTGCCAAACATCATCTTTTCGGAAGAAATACTTTCACCGACCAACAGTACGTAAACTAGTAAAAGGATCGTATTTGGTTAGATACGAAATGAAACGATAATCTCGAGCAATAGAAGTGAGAAAGCGAGGACCAGTTTCTCTCGTAGTTTGGGACGCAGTTAATGCTGAAGGTCGCTCCGCACTAATTTTCATCAATCATCTGTTGGGCCACTGTTGCTCCGAACAACAGTGGCCTTTATATTCACCACATGTCTATCTTCATCCCGCAGGCCCACATTCGTGCAGCATGTGATGCTTTCATCAGCACACTCAAAACTATCATTAAGGCCAATGGTGGTTTATCGAACAATGAGTTTAGTCAACTCAGTTCGGGTTTTTTAAATAATATAAATTTGCAATATTATCTGAATTTTTATATAAATATATCAAAAATGTATAGAATTATAGCATATTTCATTAGTAATAATTGTTCCTTCGCACCCTGTACAAATGCTTCGCTTAGCAAGAAGACAAGTGAAGTGCATGAATGTTTCAGCCTCAGTATTCAAAGCCACCAAAATATCAACTGCTTTGTCAAACAGATAATAAACCATCCGACTGAATGTTTTTCAGCTGAAATTGAAATTTGGAAACCAATGTGCCACTCTGACAACAGCCTGGACCACTGAAACATGAGTTTATTGCCTAACATCTAATCTGCTAAAAATCTTGGCGACCTCATTTCAACGGCTACCCAGGAGAGTGCATTTTAAAGGTTAAGGACGTTAAGATCCTATATGTGGAACACCACATCTCAAGACAGATTGAATTGATTGTACTTGATGACTATTCACTACATATTCCCATGCATCTGGAGGAAGTCGTTATCCGGTTCTCCGTGATATGAGAAAGAATCGAGGCTCCAGCCTGCTCTTTAGTCAGGATCTTGTTTCTAGTCTTATTGAGAAGCCAGGGGCCCATCCTTAAGACAAGTTTTAGTGGGATTTAATGCACTAAGGCTATTGGCCGCCTACTAAACTTACTTTGAAAAATCGAAAGGCCGCTTCGATTTTTTGGGTATTTTCTCTTTTTCGTTGCTATCCCTTGCGATAACATTCCTTAATTGCCGATTATGCGCCTCTAGCTGTTGTATTAGACTCACTAAATCCTGTAAAAAGCGTTATTTAAAAAAAAAATTCAAAAATTGGCAGTAATTGGCTAAAAAATAACCTCTTTCGGTAGCGCCAGTAGCTCTTCTTTAGTGAGATTTTTATTTTTATTTCGGTTTACCACCAGTTTCTCCATGTTTCATCGCTGAAATAGGTCAATAATATTAACTAAAGACTTTTTTCTGAACTTCGAGGTTATCCAGCGACGCCATATGTTGACGTTTCAGCTGTCAAAACAAAATGGGACCACCGGATACTCTGACGCCGGATTCTCTCAAACATCGTTTGACAGAACAATCTCTCGTAGGCGCCGAATTCTCGTACACCGAATTCGCTGATACCAGATCTCCGACACGGGGTTCTCTCGCGTCGAGTTCCCTGATGCCGGATTGTCTCAAAGTAATGAACATAGTCGCAATATCATGGGGAAGTTAGCGTTACCATTTTATTATTTCGTTTAGGTTACGTTTTCACATATCTTGGCAAGCTTCCTTCGTTAATTGTTTGTCAGTTCGTTTATAATAATGTTGCAGTACACTTCCGGCGTAAGAGAAACCGGCGTCCGACAACTCATTGTCAGAGAATCGGCGTCAGAGAATCTGTCGTCCGCTGCGTCCGCTATCCGTTAACGTCAGTTTTTAGAGAATCCGGTGTGATAGAATCCGGCGTAGTAGAATCAGATGTGAGAGAATCCGTGGGGATGAATGTTGTGCTTTCACAATATAGAAAACCGGTATAAGCGATCAATTTCAAATAACAACCGAGCTTTGAGCAAAGTAAATCTTCAACTGTGGCCCAACCGCGGTACTAAAGCGTTTTTTGTTTACAATAGTCTTAGCAACATAGCGTAAAGGGATAAAGGGAAATTTCAAGGACAACACCGTTTTGAGACAGTGTTTTTTATAATCTCGCAAAGGTATTATGTTTCTCTATGTTTCAACTTGTACTTCTTTTCCTTGTGGCAGCTCCACGCAGCTAGGGTGCTGGCGATCTTTTGCCAGATTGTAAATAATATGTTGTTGACGGGAGAGTTGCCTGTTAGTAAATCTAACCTACGAACAAAGATACGGGATAACAGCGATTATATTTAAGCGCGTATTTATTATATATTGAAATGTGTATACTAAATTAAAAATGGATGTCTTTATATAAATAATTTTAAAATAATAAGAGATATGACTTAAATATTGGTTTGTTATTATTTTATTTAGAGATAGGTTCCCTTAGTGACGTGTTTAGAACGCCATCTATGAACGACACTGCACATTTAAAAATAATCTTTGAAATTACTAGTGACATCTACATGTTGCGTTTCGTAGTAAAATCCTGGCGGTCAAAACGTTCTACGACACTGATCAATCTACTACAGTATATAATTATGGTACAACCATTGATTATATACATGGTACAATGGTACAACGGTATATGGTACAAAGTAGAAACGGAAACATGACCAAAACATTAGGGGGATATTTATTGTCGATCGTTTGGGGATGTAAATGGGATAGAGAAGGTAAGAATTCAATAGGACGTACGAGCGGAGGAATACACTTAGGGGCGGGGGTGCCGGAGGAGGAGTGTTTAGGACTGGATGTGTGTCCAGTGTTACGGGCGAACCCGCCACCCCAGGGAATTATAATGACTGATGCCATCGTTTCTCCCATGGGATGAACGCAAAGACTTTAGATTACATAATCCACAGACAAACTTTAAAAAAACACAGCGATCAGCCCCTAAGAGACCAATGCCTTATTGCGAGGCACTGATAAGTGCCACCCAGTGGGCCTCCTCGTGCTTTTACTACCAGATTTGGTTGGATTTCTCTATCTTTCAGTCCAGTCACAGTTTCAAGGTCGCTAGCGCGGCATCTACATGACAGCTATAAATCATAATTCGAATTTGTCGTAGATCCGAGGTGCCTTTTGCCAGTCAATATCACTAGGGTCGTCGATGCATCGTTTCTAAGGATAGGTGACGCCGAGTCAACAACCCCCGCTTCTTAGGAAACGTACGTTTCCAGACTGCTCCGGTTATTCAACGGATTGCGCAAGCGATTGCCCGTTCTGCCCGAGGTGTTCCCCCGGATCTGCACTTCCGATCCCAACTGTCTACGATAGCAGGTTACAGCCACATGCAGAGTTCACAGCGGCTATTCCCACGTTAAGTCCCTCTGTGAGAAGGCTACCGAATGCATGCTGAACCGTGAGTTGGGCTCACCTAAGAAACATAAACAGGTCATCTGGCCCAAACTGCACTGAACCTTTAGGAACCAAAGGAGTAGAGTGTATGCAAATAGGAAAATAGTGTTTAAGAGTGCAAATAGGAAGGGAGTGAATTGTAAGGAAAAATAGGAGAAGGGTCTTAGGCTTCTGGGTGCGGCTCCGCTCCCCGCCACTAACCGAGAGTGGAACCGCTGAGAATATGAAGTGCATTGACAGCAAGTTGCTGCCAAAAACTCAGCGATTTTCATTTACCGCCCACTGCGTCAATGGGGCCACATTTCCGTTGGCCTGGCGTCGCAAGGCGGACCTAATTACGGATAACAAGGGGATGCCACCACCTCTAGGAGGCACGCTATCCTCGGGAGAGTGGTTATATGCCTAAATGATTTAGGTTAATACCTACATTTGTCGATGGCGGTAGATTTTTATAGAATTGGTCCCTAGAACGATATCGATTTTCGAGTTAAATTTTCAATTGGATGATATTTGGGATGAACAAAGGAAATTTATTAAGAAGAGGACATTTTTAACCTGTTTACTCTCGCCGCGCTTAATCCCGATAAAAGAGCTTCGCTCCAAAAGTGATGATCCATGGCGCAGCTAGTAAACAACAGTCATAATGGGGAGCAGGAATTACATTGATACGATATTATAAGTGACTTATGCACATTCTGCAGATTGTGGTGATCTCTCTCCACTTAAAAGGTTATTTTTATAGAACCAGGGGTTCATGGCTAGTTAGGGATTTATTAAGAAATAGTATCGACCGTTAAGATTTGCAAGGAGAGCCAGGTCCTCCTCCAGCAGTCCTTCATATCTTTTTCAATCTGGGGGAGAATGTCAGAGCAGGGATTCTAATTCGGAGGGGGGTACCTTCTGTAGCGGCCTGACTTATCTTTTGATTCATTACTCGTGATTCGTGCGTGGCCCGAAATCAATGTGAGTGTTCTTTAAGTGCTCTCTCCTATGATGGTAGGTAGGCATCGATAGGTTACATAATTCACCGAGCTCGAGAGAAACCGGATACTCAACAATTTCTTAATGCAACAATGTATGTAAAATAATCTCATAAAATCTCATATCTCACACAAATGCGCGGAACGAAGACAGTTCGGCGAATTTGTTTGAGAAAATGAATAGAAACGTGCTGTAGAAAATATAATTTTAAAAATATACTAATATTCTATTTGAGAAAAAAATACACTACTGCTAGTTTGATGTATATAGGTTATGTAAAAAATATCAAAAATTAAAATAAAATGCAAAAATCGGTCATATTTAGGAGACCATTAGTTTTGTTTTTTTTTTTAATTCGGCCAACATTATCAGTTAGTTCACTGCGATGGTTCAAAAATTGCCAAAAAATGTAGTCGTAGAAATTTACATACATCGTAGCCTATAGCAGAGATTATATAACATCTTTTTAATCGCAAATACCTAATTAAATTGTTTTAGTCACTCCCCTAATATTATAAACATATATTTAATATAAGTTCCAATCTACTTAAGTCGGTTTTTGTGGGATGTTCGCGTCGTTTTTTGGCAATCAAGGATTAATGACTGAGTTTAACATTATATGGGGAATTTGGTATTATACTGTAGGTAATACAATTCTACCTATGAGATTTTCATGTAGAACAATTTCCTTACCAGCAACGGAACAATTGTTATCTCCCTATATCCAAAAACTTACTTTCTTTTAGACAAAAGTCAGTCAAAAAAATAATTTTTCAATTTTCTTGTTTATTTTTATTTACAGAGTTACCCTTTGAAAGGAATGTCGTATTGTCTCGGACACCATGTATGACTATCACATATACATAATGATACATGTATCAAAAATAAAATTATATATTAATTTTAAGAATCACAACCCTAGCATTTCGGACAACGCGTCCCAAAAGTTGGTAAGTATTTATTTCTTCGACGTGAAAAGGATCGAATGTTTTCGACGAAATTTAATTTCTTCGAAACTAAACCGGCGACATACACTTTACTATAACTAAAGATAACAACGTCTCGTTTCCGTTATACCAATTTTACACATTTAACTTGACAAATTGTAATTTCATCGCTGATTAAACTGCAATAAGCAATTTAAAAGGTAATAAGCCATAAACATAATTTAAAATATCACTATAAAATGAGTTTCATTTAATTCGTAAAAAAACATTGTTTTATTGACATGGCTTTACGACTATTTCCGATAATTTTGGCCTTTGTTCTTATAAGCCAAAATTCAATTTTTTGCGCGACACTAGGTATTTCCCTAGGTAAGTCGCCTTACTGTAACTTACTTTAAAAAACTAAAGTGTAATAAATAAGAATAAACGAATTTACCGCGTGAAGTTTATAACACCCGACGATCTTGCAACCGCAATTGTCCAGGGTATACTAGACAACGACGCTTGCAACGTCGCCGAAACGCCGGGTGTTATAAACTTCACGCAGTAAATTCGTTTTAACTTATTTATAATGTCAAGCAACCGCGATAGTCTTTGATTTCAAACTTAAGTGAAGTATTAGAAAGATTATTACTTAGTTAGGTTTTTTTGGACTTGTCATTTTGCAATACGAACATTTTTTTTTCGTCATCAAAAACAAAAAAAAATCAAAATGATTATTGGGTTATTGATTATAAAAAATGAAAATAACAATTTGATCAGTCTAATGTTTATTTAAATTTCACAATATCTTTATGCAATGTTTGGCCCATCCTTAGTATTACGTAGGACGGGCATATAGTGATGCATGCTGTGCGTTTGTCCTTTGTTTGTTTGTTTGACCGTATGTCCGAAGCCTTCCAGTTGTCCGATATTAACCAAATTTGGTATGCAGCCTCCTTGGGTGTTCCTAAGCACCACCAGGTGGCAGTAAATTCGATCCAGTCTCGCAGGTGTATCCTGGTTTAGTTGACCTGGAGGAGGATATGAGACCCATATGTAGAGCAAGCATAACGTATATGAGTATTTTTGGAATCGTGGTGGAGAAGAGAAACTTTTTAGAATAGGTTTTAAGCCATTTTGAAATAAGTAATTACCAATCACTGGACGGGCCAAAGTTGCCGATGTATATCGCTACTTTTCCTGTTATTAGTTAGGTATATCCTTGGATTTAGTTTTGACCGAGAAGCCAACATTCTATTTTTCTACTAAATTCAGTGTTTAATATGATTACAATTAATTCATACTGTTGATATTAGAGATATTTTCACTGTTAAAAGCACTTATTAAGGCCAAGGTATGCTCAAATTGTAAGCATAGGTAGTTAAATCCAGTTCGTAGTTTTCTAGGATTCACGTAATGCTTGTTCTTTATTATTACCAAAATCCATTTATATTACGAGATCTACCTATCAGGAATGTATCGAGAATGGCAACACTGAGAGCGATCTCAATAGAAAAAATCGGCAATTAAATGCTTTGAGGATTTTTGAAATTCTTAGTGATTCGCGTGATCAACACCAGCACCTTAATTTCTTTCTCGGCTAGATTTACAATGTGTAATTTGAAATTTAGGTCCAAATAAAACGGAATTTCTAGGTCACGGATGCTAGATACATAAGTTAGATTGTGAATAGAGTAGTAGTATTTAACCTGACCTCTGTTCTTACAAAAAGACATCGAGTGGCATTTACATATGTATCCATTTCTATGTTGAGAAACGTTTTATTTTAAGGATTCATTTTATTTTAAGTAAATAGGGAATCAAGGTCATTTTGTATTTTATGGCAGTCAGATATATTCATAATTTGGATATATATTTTAACATCGTCCGTATATATTAAAAATACATTTTAATCCATTGGAAAGATCATTTATGAAAATTAAAAATAAGTGGGGTCCTAAATTGGAACCTTGTGGAACACCCTATGGTACGTCAAATGCTGGAGATTCGAATCCCTTAATGACAACTATATGTATACGGTTCATAATGTATGACTTTAGCCATCACAGTAAGTCCCCATTTATTCAATTATCCTGGAGTTTTTGAATGAGGATGGAGTGATCCATTTTATCAAATGCCTTTTGAAAAACAGTATATATGTATAACATTTTCTTATGACCCATTCCCCGAACGTACAGCGCGCATAATGGTCCCACGGCGTCAAAATGCAAAATGGCAACCCGAACTGAGCACAAATTTGCTGTCACCTGTTAAATTGGCTATCGCTGGAAAAAGTATTTGAGCTTATTAATAGTACACCTGCATTCATATTATTAAAAAAACGTCCATTTGTGTATGACATTTTCGTGTGTATGTGACCCACTATATCTCAGAAACAACACGACCAATTAGGACCAAATTACGAACAAAATCTAATATCAGATGCTGTGGTTGAATCGAGATGCATTATATTCGGAATTGAATCTTACTGTTTGATTTTAGTCTTTACAAAGGTCCAAAACGTTTTAAAATTATCTGTAGTGAGTGATTCCTCGACGGAATCTACGTATGTCCTGTAGCAGGATTTTAATACCTGTTGTCCTTGATCGAAGGAGTGAAAACAAGTCTTTATATCACAAGGGCTACTGTATTTTTTAAACTTTAGCATGTATCTATTTTGTTCGTTTAATAATGACGTAGAAAACCTTAATTAATGATTTAGAAACATAAATTAATGATTTAGAAAACCATTTTGGGTATATTTTTTGCCAATGTTTGTTAACTAGAAAATTTTTGGTTATTATCTTCAAAAGTGTATCATAAAAAATATGGACAATGTATTAACGTCAGGTAAATCTAAGATGATTTCCGCTTTACAATTATCGTAATTTCCTTTGTATGTAAGAGTTGTATTGACACGGTAGAGTGCAAGCGGCGGAGCAATTTCAAGTTTCAGAGTAATTTCTAACAGTGGATGTTATGAATCTATTTTGCTAAGTTGATCTGCTTCCTTCGCGTAAATAGTTCCTGTGTCTGACAATACTAAATCTAAAATACGGCTATTGCAGTTTATTTTATCGTTACTTTGATATAAATGACAAGTATATGTCCCGCCACGGATTTTGAGCCCTCGGCTCATATAACATGTATTGCATTTATTAAACACCAATGCACTTCAGCCAAGTAACCAGCGACCCGACCCAGGTATCTGGCGATGTTAGGGTCGTATTATTAATTAATAATAATAATAACAGGAAAAAGCAACTTTGGCCTGTCCCATGATTAGTAACCCTTGACTTATACAAAATAGATTAAAACCTATTTCAATAAGTTTCTCTTGTCACTACGATTCCAAAAATACCCATATACACTATGCTTGCTCTACCTATTGGTCAGATTCTCCTCCAGGCCAAGTACACCAGGATGCACCTGCGGGACTCGAATCGAATTTGCTCCCACCTGGTGGTGCTTAGGGTCACCCAGGGACGCTGCATACCAAATTTGGTTAAGATCGGACTACGGAAATAACTTCGGACGGACAAACAAACAAACGCACAGTACGGCACAGACTATATGACCCGTAGTACGTAAATACTACGGACGGACCAAAAATTAATGAATATGCTAAGAGTCCTATTTTTTTATCGAAATAATGGATCGTGAAACTATGAAATAATAATAAAAGAAAAAGTAACAATATACACCGGCAACTTTGGCTCGTCCCGTGTTTAGTAACCCCTGACTTATCCAAAATGGTTTATAACCGATTTCATCAAGTTTATCTCGTCACCACGATTCCAAAAATATCCAAATACGCTATTCTTTCTCTACCTCTTGGTCAGATTTTCCTCCGAACCAAGTAAACCAGGATGCACCTGCAGTAGTACCTGCGGGACTCGGGGTCGAATTTGCTGCCACCTGGTGGTATTTAGGGTCACTCAGGGAGGCTACATACCAAATTTGGTTAAGATCAGACCACGAGAAGTCTTCGGAAATCGGACAAACAAACATCCTACATAATACTACGGACGGGCCAAAAATCGAATAAAGATTTTCCTTCAGAACTGTCAACTTATCTTCGTAATAGGAGCGAACGTGTATAATTGACACTTGGCCATATTAATTTATCCGCGATGGTAAATCGTTTTGAAAAAAAATTAGATACATTGTAATGACATAACTAGGATATTCTTCAAAAATGACTAATTTTGCAACATTTACAACAGCTTTAATAATGGCAATAATAAATATTTTTTTTACTCGCCGTAAACAATTTGGACTTGGCAAACAAAGTGGTCGTGTTTGCATCCCAATCGTATTATAACAGATTACTCGTATGCGTGCGCTTCGGCATGTCTTGGATCGGTCGCAATATCTTTTTGTGAGCCACCTCTCTCAATCAACTTTGAACTTGACACTTGAGTAAATGCCCTCATATCAATGCCGATAACCTCATTCGCCTGTAAGCGTTGTCACTGCGCACTTATCACATTCGAATTATCAACAAACTCAAATAAGACCTAACTCAAAAGGTAATTTAATGCAAACAACACTTGTAAGGTAATGCGATGACCTTCCAGATGTGTTTTCAGTTAAGAAAAATAAGCCGATTTCAACGACTTACATGATTAAATAAAAAGCACAACATGACTATGTAACAAACTGTAAGGAAATTCATACATTGAACCCATACATTCATATGTAATTGAATTATTAATTATTTTCATTATGGCAATTATTTCTTTTCGAATCTCGAAATGCTAACACATTGTATTTTATATCTCTATCGTTATTTGATAAACAGAACTGAGCTGCGATCGCTGCGTTTTGTTTATGTTTTAGTCTATATTTTATTTGTACCGACAGGCTGGAATGTTATCTCTCCGAAGGTGGAGATAATTTTCATAGAGTTTTGACCAACTACTCCATCTCAATTTCTGGCAGGAATCAACTGATTACAAATAAAGTTTAACAAAAATACTTTTTATACAACAGTACAGCCATAATGATGTGGTCACCATGTTGCTATATATTAGAGTATAGCCAAAATTAATATTATAAATTTAGAAAGCGATCTATTTAAATCTTAAATACCACAGGTGAATCCATCTGGGCTAAAGACGATAAAAGTATTAATTTTGTTTCTCGCTTATTTTCAATGACCTATTTTCCGTGTTTTTATTCCTTATCTCATTGTATGTCTGTATCCTCACTATCTCCAGCAATGCTAATAATTCATCCTTTAGTTGTGTATTAAGCGGCGTAGGTGTCACAAGTCTGTTTTTTCCTATTCAAATGGACATGATGTACAATGTTAATTTGCCATTTGGTGAGTTTTTCGATTTTTTGAATAATTTTACTGAATAATCTTAAATATCTAGGTCACGAGAACACCTTCCGTTGGTTTACACATTTTTTCACTGTTTTAGAATACGTATTTTGTGTGTATGTGGGGCCTAGGGCTGGTAAAAGGCGCCGCGCTAAGCGTTCTTACAAATTATTCTGCTGTAGATTATGTATGGATATGCATTCAAATATCCAAGGTACAATTTAAAAAACATTTCTATACAGCAATGTAGTGCGAAATCCATGGACAAAATTCTGTAAAAATACTCAAAAAGGCTTTTCCTGTGTGGATCATAATAATCGCTATAGATATACAATTAGATAAAAAAATATCTTTCGTTAATCTTGACCAGTGAACTACAAAGTCAATCAAATCAAATTAAAACTAAAATTCAGCAAAGAATGCATTATTTTTTGCTGAATTTTACTCATTAATGAATGAATGACATATCCTCTAAATGGGTTGGAAGATTTTAAACCCATTTAGAAGATATGTTATTTTAGACTTATTTAGTGTGGGTAAACTTTTTCGAGAGACAGTTTGGGTTCAGAAATGGCTATGGAACACGCGACGCACTATTTGGATACCAGGTCCTAATGCAACGGTGCTGGG
>JAOPUG010000384.1:17805115-17815358 GCA_027564375.1 Micropterix facetella | reverse complement strand
GAAATATTAGTAATTATACATTTTATATTAGTTATACAATGTGCTTATTTGGTCTTCTTTTTAAAGAAAATTATTGCGATGGTTTCAATTCTGAATCCATCGCAATCATTTACTTGCCCACAATGCGATGGTTACAATGAGATCAACAATTTCACCTCTAGTGTAATTAGGTATTTGAATCCTGTAAAGTTTTATTTTCGTCTCACATACGTCTGATTTTTATTTTCAAAATAATTTTGAATTATTATAGTTAGGTATGTTTATCTTCCTTTATTTTTTTATGAATTATGATTATTTAAATACTATCTATTTGTAAATTATTTTTATTTATTATGATTATATTTTATATTTTCAATTTTACTTTGATTGTCAATCTAATAAGGAATAATAATAACTATTAGTGTATACATTATTTCCAATTTATTATGTTATTTTCTTTAATAAGTTTTTATATAGGTTCACATGAATATTTATAACAATTTAAATATCCGCCTTAGAACAGGCTATAGCATAGTTAGGTGACATTAAAATAGGATCACTGGCAAAAGTGTTTGGCATATCATGCTATCGGTTTATTGCTACTGAATTTTTTTTATGACATTTTAATTGTACATGACCATTTTAGTGTATATTCTTGTGAATTACAAATTAAATAAATAAACAAATGTTTTATTAATATAACTCCATCTCAGTCTACTCAACTACTTTAATTAATTAATCATTACTGGAAACGTATCAGAAGCGCCGGATGTTTGTGTTTTTATGAAAAATCAACACACTTATTTCGTTCGGTCTCTAGTTCAAGATAATCTATTCGTAAATATTACGAGTAGCGGAAGGACATTGTCGTATCGTCAAACATACATACATACATACAAATACATACATGCATATATTGATTACAGAAAAATGCTTTTCACGCGACTATATTTGCGATAACCTAAAGACAAACAATTTCACAAAGACTTATTCATATCTTTTCAAATTATCTCCTCTCACATAAAACTGGCAGAATTATCCAAGTCAAACAATAGGATAGATAAACTATATGACGACATTCTTTCACGGTTATATTAAATATTTTCTTAAGATTACTGTAAGTTCTTGAGATTAAACGAGTTCAAAATTCTGAGAAGAGACAGCCCCCGCCCTCTTAGTAAATTTCTGGTCACGTCACTGTCTTTATGTCGGCAAGGCAAGGACAAAGCAATGTTGCCTGATAAGCATTTGTCCTTAATTCTGTTATTGAGGAAATAGATGCATTCGCCTGGTGCGAATAAGTCCCGACGAGTGACGATTTGGATTAAGTGATTCTTTGTCATGCTATTTAGTGTTAATATAATGTGGAATATTTTGGGATTGCTATTATTGAAAGCAATGACTGAGTCATATTGATCAAGGGAAAGTAAGAGAACATTCCTTCATGCGAATGAAAGATTATTGATCAAATTTGTTTTCCTATGTTTAATTGTGAAATCTGCATATTATGAAAATATCGATCTTGTAAAGAGTGGGGCCCACTTGATTATGGCATAGCCAAGATGGGACTCGACTAGTAACACTTTGTTCGTTTGTGAATTTGGCGCACTAATGCGTAAAGGTTAAACATTCACTGGTTAACTACTAGGTATCTCCAAAAATGAAAAGGAAAAGCGCCAAGAACTTATTTCGATTCTTAAACGACATAAAGCTTAACACGGAACTTTAGTAGGCGGCGATCACAATAGATCAGAAATAGTCGCAGTGATATGGTTCAGTAAAGCTTAAAACAGCCCGATACAAAAAAAAAGTTTTGGGATTCTATATATCTATGTTCACCTACTTCCAGGTTAAACGCCATAACCGATTCAATGGAAATTTGAAACATAAACTCCTGAAGGGACAAGTAATCGGTGTGATTAAAAAAAATTGAACTTTTAGTCCCAGGAGGTTCCTCTGGAGTGAATCATAATTTCACAGCTAGGCAAGCCTCGATGCCGCCTAGCGGCGGCCAACCGTAATTTCAAACCAGTTCGGTTTTCGGTTAAAAGCGGCCGAGTTACCAGTTAGTTATCAGCTCCGCCGGTAGATGGCATTGTCGTGACATCACGAGTTCGACAATCGATAAACTTCTAATCATTTCTCTTTTTATTAATAAATTAAATACCTTTAGTAATTGCAATGTTTTTGCAATTTATAAAAAGCTTTTATCGTTGTATCTATTGTATTAACTCTTTTAATTTTTCTTTTATATTCTTAATTTACATTTTATAATATGACTAAATGACTACGACTCTACCTAATCCTAAATAGGTAAATAATAAATATTTCAAAAGCTACCTTTTCGTTGTATGATTTCATGAACTTGGCATTACATTACGCACGGATGCAATCTTGATATGATATAATGTATACAGTGACAGCGTTTTGGCAACTGTCTTTCTTGAAAGTTGCAGCTGTCTCGTCTCCAGAAATATCCGTCTCTTCGCCAACGGCTTTCCGTCAGTTGTTGTTTATTTAGGAAGTAGTGATAATATTACGATGTCGTGTACGTGCCTCGGGCTGAAACCACGTGTAGGAGGAGTTCGGAAACTATTTTAAAATGATATCCTGCAATGCTGAGTGTTCTCTGTTCCCGATTTTAATAAGAATATTCCTCCTTTTTTCCCTATCTTGGGTTGGATAATATATTTATTCACTCCAAATGTATATTTAAACATCTGTATATTTCCCATCCTTTTAATGCTCTCATACTGTGGATCTGTTTTTTGGACTGATAGGATAATTAGCGATAATGGTCGAAATAGGATTAGATTCAAAATTGGTGTTTCTTCTTCTAGTGCTATCTCCATTGGGAGATTGACCATAATTTTAGCATAAATACCGAGAAATCTGTTCAAATCCTAATATTCCATACTGCCTGAATGGTGCACAGTAGGATCACGTATCGAAACAAAAAGATCTAGGTGTAACAATATCCTTTAATCTGCAATGGGAGCCGCATATATCTCAAGTTGTCAAAAAGCAAATTCACTCACAGGATAAGAAGATCATGGTGAAAATATCACCCGAGTTGACATTGTAAATATACAAAACGTACGCGCGGCCTCTGTTGGAATACGGATTCTACATAGATCTGGAATCCATATTTCGAGAAGGATATAGACCTTCCGAGAAGGTTCAGAGAAGGTTTATTAAGATACCTCGAGAACTAAAGAGGCTAGAGGAAAGGCTTTATTTCTTAAAGCTGATAGCATCATAGGGCCGATGTAAACGTGGTGATAATATAGAAATACATATACAAAATACCCCATAATGTCTACAACGGCATCAATACACCTTGATGTAGCCGAAATGAAACTTATCAAAGGCGACTGTTCCGTCAACTCTAGTAAGCACTGCATCAGCAATCACGAGATATATAACCTTTCAGAGGATACAGTGTCTGAGGGCAGTAACTAAGTTTCAAAAGTTTTCGGACAAATGCACTACTTTATTTATTTAACATTATTAATATGTATCATTACAGTCTATGTTTGATAGCAATACTAATAGGCTACCTACATATTATTACATCTAAAGAAAACAATTAAAGTAAAATACATGAAAAATATATTGCTGACTCTATTTTAAGTCGAACAGGCGATTCTCTATTTAAATGCCACAGAGAAGCGTTTAAGATGTCAATCTCCAGCGGCAGAATGTTCAATAGTTTGAGCATCCTGTCGACCGGCCTTCCTAGATTACGTGCAGAGATGTATGTTTGGAGAGATCAGCGAGTGTGAGAGCTACAGCTGATTAAATGAAAAGTGCTTGAACACTGAACATCTTATAGTTAACAAATAGTCACAAGTATATTTAAAAAATACAAGATTGGTCCAAAAAAACATAGTGCGTCTTTTGAGGTTTTTTTTTGTTTCAAAAACTAAAAAAACCTCCAAATATTGGTCCGACGCTACTTTTGCCAGCTGCTCAAGTAAGGTGAAATGCGTGTCAATGCATTTTAAAAAAATGTATTTGTTAAGTGTTAAGTAATATAATATCGATTCTTGAAAAGTAAAGCGAAAGTGACGTCATATACAGGAGAGTATATTTAAAGTTGAAAGTTTCGGAAAAATAAGTTAATTAATAGATTTTAAAAGTATGTGCCAGAATGAGGCCATCAACGTCATATGCATGCAATGGCATTTTCCAAAAATATTATTTATTTTAAGAATTAGCGTCGCTTAGGCTATTCAGTCACGAAAATAAGAACAGGACAAAAGTCTTAAGTGAATAATGGTATAAAATCTTCAAGGGGTAAAAATGCAAAACTACCAATTGGGCCGTAAAAATGTTCAGAAAAATAGTTTAACCTGATTAAATAACTAATTTCATAATCATATTATCCTAAATTACTCGATTTTTTTGTAGCTTTGAAGAGTTGAGTGAATCATTACCAGAAAGCGAAACTATTACAACGACCTACGCTAGATTTATCATTAGATTACCTCTTTTAAAGAACAGCTGTTTGCATTTTCCACCGTTGAATTGGCAAAGGATTTGGCCGTTAGGTCAATGATACGCAGTTTTCTATCCATATTTATATGAAAAGTATAGAGTTTGTGTTACAGTCACGACGAACTGTGATATGGTAAATAAATACGTAGAAGACTCGCAACATAAGATAGTAAAAGACTGAAAGCTACGTCGTCGCGCACATCGCACGCGGCATGCGTGTTGCTTGAAAAGTAACACGCATTACATGTCCGATCGACCGATCGTAGCCAAGCAATGAGTGTGGAATACAACACAAGCGACATTGTATTTTCTATTCAAGCATAATAAGCGATAAAAGTCCATATCTCGATCGACATAAGTACGTATGTAAAGCAATATAATGGCAGTAAAATAAACAAAAACACCCAATTTACTGTTAAAAAATGGTAAGTAAAGTTATCCTCACCGCCATAACATTGATTTGATGGTTTTAGTCAAATTGTATAAAATACAATGTTTACAAGAATAACCATGAGGAAAAACAACCTAAGATTTCATAGAGGCCCTGCGGCGCGATCGCGAGTCTTTTCAATCGTTGGATAATGCAATTGTGAACTGTCTAACCGACATTAATGCCGTATTACTTACTATCGATTTAGGATGTGTATTTAAATTATGTCGGGAACTTATTTGACCCATTTTTTTACGTTACATGACATTTTTTTTTACGTTTGGAGACTGTTTTTTTTTCGAGTGCCGAATCGTTGCTATGGGATGTTGTCCGTGGAAAGGTTGAAAGGGGAATAGAGAACCGAAACCAAAGGTACCTATTATATCTTCAAGAACGAATATAAAGTTATACATGGTGTATATAAAGGTTATGGTCGATTTTCACATGGCGCTGCCATATGACAAACAAATGTTCAACTTATTATTCAATTTAATTAGACTTTTAACACATGGGTAGATAGGTAATAATAAAACAAATAATTATATCACATGGACATTTAAAATATTCTAAAACAGATAGAAGTCATTAATGGTGTCCGATTATTGTAGAATTGGAGTGTAGAACGGAGCAGAAGAAATGGAGGAGGACAATTTAATATTGATTGGCAACGCCGCTTACAATTCAACCGGTATCTGTCAGATGGACGTGCTGATCATAACCTTTTGTCATACTGTCAAAATCGCATGGAAAAAACGGCATAGCAACTTATAAAAAAAGAAAAAAATGATAAAAGAAACAAAAAATAATGCATTGTGTATAACGAAAACCTACATTGTAAAAATACTTTAAAGTTTGTCTCTTTTTTGGCGAAATTTTTAAATTTGTCAAGTTTTGTGTTAAATTACGTTATTTTTGGGAGTGGCAAATTCAATAGGTAGCAAGTGAGGTTTAGAACCGCATCGCGCCGCTGGTAGGTACTGCAAGGCAAAATAATATACATAACTATTGCGGTCACCTTTATTACTTCTAGGAAAAACAAGAGAAGTTGATCAAGAGCAAAATGAAGAGAAGGGTAAAAAAGTCAAGTTTCAATATTTACTTGGGCATTTTGTCTAGTCGACATATTTCTTCAATCTATCGAAAATCCCATTGGTTAGAATATCAAAAACATCTTGCATCGGCCTTCAAATCGCTGTTGGAATAAGCGGCACCTAAGTCACCGGTGATGAACCCCATATCATCCAATGCAGAAAAAATCAGACGATTCTAATATAATTATGTAAATTCAAGTAATATATCCAGTAAACGCTCTTTAATTGGATGAAATTACTGATGATAACTAGGCAGCGTCGCCGACTCTATGGGCTCCAAGGGGCTCGAGCCCCCTCGATGTCCAGTAAGGGGGGGGGGGGGGTCAGCTCTCCCCCAAAGAATTTAAAATAAATATTACAATATATCTAATAAGCTTTAAAGTGGTCCAGAATAGAGAACACTGAATAGCGTAATTCTTAAAAAAAACAACTTACGAATGTCTATATATATGTTTCCTAATTCCTACTAATCTTTTACTATTTCGAGCTTTTATTTTAATCTTTTTGAAACCAAAGCAGTAGGTTTTTTTATTAGTTTTAATGCTACAACCTCTGATACATAATAATATTGATTTTTTAAAGCTTTGATCTGTTGTGAGCGTAAATAGAAAAATTATTGTATTACAAAAAAAACACGTTACTAAAGGCATAAATATGTTTAATAATATTATAAAACCTCACCAAAAAGTTTCTAAATACAGTTTTAGCAACTTAGTTTTTCAAATTTCCGGACCCCCCTTTTTCTGGGGGGTGTGCCAAGAACACCGGTAGCCCCCCCCCTCCCCCCTCCCTCCCCGAATCATTTTGAGAAGTCGTCGAGGTTACAACTAGGTAGTTATGTTACCTGAGATTCTTATGTAGGTACATTATTCGTTAACGACATGACGTCGAGATATTTTCTTAGAAGAAAATATTTTAGATCTTTTTGAATAACCAACTATTATACGAGCAATGTCTGCTGTTTTTATTTACTATCCTACGTTAAATTATCTATATTGTGGGATGGTCACCCACCACCCCCATTCCTCCTTTCCATCTGGGGTCGCTGAAAAACGTTTACAATTTGGAGCCGCTATTTTGAAAACATTGTGTAGTCACAACAAACATAGGGGCTATAGAAATACGTAAAAATATTTCATCTGTACAGCGGTTTTTGCGTCGTATCCATATTAATGTTTTTGGTGAGATCTTTTCATAATTCAGTCAAACATTGAAGGTTTGAGCAACCGTGATATTTTTGTGGGGCCCAATCTTCAGATGACCACGCTTCGCAAATGCTACCGGATGACATTGAAACATTATTTGACATTAAGTGACCAGATTACTCAGAAACTAGCAAGAGTAAATTGTGGGCAATTTATATGCGATTATGGAGGTGTAATTCATATTTGGATGCCGTGCCAAGTGGGTGTTGAAAATGACCTTATTTTGGTCACCCCTGCATTTAGTAACTAAACTGGTAGGAAAATTGTATCATCCTGTTTGGTGAATTACAATATACTTAGAACAATAATAAATGGTTCTTTTATTGCATCAATGAAACGTTTCCATGTTCTGAAGTTCTGTTGATTGATTTTTTTATAATTTCCTTATGCTTTCTTCTCTCTTCCTGAAGGCTTTTTTCTATGTTTATCATTTCATCTTCTCCAGGTTTTTTCTCACCATAAACAAAAGCAGCCTTCAGTTGGGCAGCTTTCAATTCACTATCTAACCTAGTTATGCGACTATCTTTATTATTGATCTGGCTAAAGGAATAATAAGTATGTCAGTAAGTAGCCATGTCATAATATGTGAAGGTCGCCAAATAGCCGATACGGTCGTAAGCTTCAATTTTTTGTTTGATCTAATTTCCAAAACAAGCAGTTTGTTTTTATTTACTGACGAAGTTGTAAATCTACACCGCGTGGTGAATTAACATATCACGTTATTCGTTGTCATTGAACTTCAAAACGTGCATATATGTATAATAATTTAATTTTGACCAGTGAGATACAACAATAGATTAAATTTACAAGTCACGATAGTGTATGATCGCGTATCGTGAGGTTTACATCAATATTGCTAATTGGAAAGATCAATAATTATTAGATGTGAAGCTGGATTTTACTAGATTAATTGCTGCGTATGTCACAATATAAAGCCATGCACAGTACTGTATGTATAAGAAGCTTATATCCAGGGACTACCATAGAATATTTTCTAGGATTTCCTGAATGCGCCTCCAAACAATTTATATTTCACATTTATATTTTACTAGAGTCGTCGCTCTGCGATAAAAAGTAGCATATGTATTGTCCAAATTGCCTTTCAGTGCTCCTAGCCGTGCACTTTGAAATAAGACACTTCTTCTTATACATAGCTTTAAAACTAAATATAGGCGTAATTCGTATTTTATAAAGGTATGCGAAAATTTCAACTGAATGATGACTATGATTTTGACTTATTTTTCACAAATATAGCTGCCATAAGGAAACAGGTTGTGGGACAATTTGGTGGTGTTAGTGTTATTTTTATTAATTCAGCTGTAATTATGTATTACTATATCTAGTAGTTTATTTCTGTTTCTTAATGTACTTTACTATCAGTGGTAACTTGTAAATGGCTTCAAGTTTCAGTTATTACGTAATTATTGGCTGTACGTTATCCAAAAGAAAATAAAATGTGTCAGATGATGAAATACGCTCTGCCAAGAGAGCTGGAGCTCCAATAATTAACAAATATGCCGACAGTTTCGTTTTATGTTTTATTATGGGATTAGAGATTACAAATGTTTTGGTAAAAGAACAACTTTTATTCAATAGTAGGTGTTTATTTAAAATAAATTGTAAGGCGGACGCACTCGCATAAATGAATTTAAAACAAAATGCAGACGGAAATTTAATTCAACCTAATTCGTCGTCAAAATAACTCAAATGTTGTTGACAACATTGCAAGATCCGGAAGCCCTTTCTGACACATACAAAGTTTGTAAGTGACACGTAAGATTAGCAAGACTCGGGAATGCCGTATTCTCTTTCCATTACTGAGAAAAATTAAGGCCAGGTTACAGCGACGTAACAATAAGTTGCCTATCTTATTAAAATAATAGTATCCGTTGACACAGCAAATACTAAGAGACTTAATACAATTATTGCAAAAAGAGATATAATACGAAATACCATCATTGTTGTGATTGAAACATTATTTATTAGCCGCTACTTTAACAACAAAGTGTCAACTATCTGGTACGTCACATCTCTACGTATATTAATATGTTTCAATCTATACGTAGGTATATATTATACGTATAGATTGTTGTGGACTACATTTTCTTTTGCTATATTCGTATTGTATCAGTAACCCTACGTCTACCTATCACTTGCACTACACGCAATATGGGTGATTCGAACCGACGACGTTTTTGGCCCGTCCGTAATATTACATCAGTCTTAAACATCCACTAGTAACACTCTCGTCCGAAGCTCCTCGACGAAGTACTCGTCGACGTTAGCCAAGTACGAGGAGCGTCACCACACAAAACTATCTAACACGAAATAATATAATAATGCATACAATTCTAGTTGGAGCTGTATAAGAACCATAATCTAGTTACTATTTTTACTCCGAATTTTATGAGCAAAAACACATTTTTTTCTTTTAACTGACACTGGAAGACTAAGGTAAGCCGAGTAGTGTAGTGAGTTGCTTCGTGTTCACGCCTTGGGCCCTTTGACGAAGCGAGGCGAAATTGCACGGAGTACGTCGAAATGCTTCTCTACACTCTCGTTCTCGCCCTACTTCGATCGACTTCGCGAATAATGCAGTGAGCGCTTTATAACTAATGCGTCCACTCCACTACACACTCGTCCGAATTTCCTCGCCGAAGTACTCGGTGAAGTTAGCCAAGTAAGAGGAGCTTCCTTACAACTCGCTCAATTTCGCGAGGAACCAGTCGTTCACACGCTGGACAAAACGATGAGGTGCAGTTGCGGCAGCTGCGGTTGCACTGTGCACTCTAACCTATTTTAACTATGTGAGTATATTTCATATACAAAAACTAGGGCAGTGGAAAACCCAAGGGTTTGTCGAACTTCGGCCCATGTGATTATTTTCTTGTGTGTATGTATTTATAATATATTAACATGTTCAGGGTAGTTTAAAAAAACTACCTGAACTTAGCACGTAAGCCACGAGAGATCCATTGTGCCACTCCTGTAATGACTCCCTCAATGAAGAGGAATTAGTTAACTCGAGTTATCGTGTA
>JAOPUG010000384.1:17775572-17785578 GCA_027564375.1 Micropterix facetella | reverse complement strand
ATGAGTTGTACAAGCCATCAACAAAATTTTGGCTTGGCAGCCAAAGTTGCATGAAACCATTGGATATGCAAGTCATTTAATTACGTCCTGATCCTTAAAACTGTGTGTTATGCATAAGCAGCTCCTATCCAGGAGCCCCCACGAAGTGGGACTAACCCTGTGAAACCGCTGTTCGGCGGATCTGAGGGAATACCTCGGGAGGAACTGGACGGCTGACGTTCTGGTCGGTTTACCAGCCATGCTGCTGCAGAGACCCGAAGGGGTCTGAGAATGTATATTCCTTAAGGGATAGATGTTGACTTACTTTCACCTATCCTTAAAAACGATCCGTTGGCTACCCGACCTCAGGCGATATATGCCGAGTTTTGGACTCCTCGGATCCGCGATGTTTCTTAGTCGAGAATATTATGGAAGATAGAGGTCGCTCAAGCGACTTCGAACTCGTGACCAGAAGGTAGGATGGAGGAATCCGTCCAGACCTGGGAGTCAGGGGGTGAGGTCGCCCACTAGGTGTCTGCTCAGTGCCTTGTCATAAGGGTTGGCCTCTGATGAGCAGTGGTGGAGCTTGGTAAGTAGATTGTCTTCGTCCAAAAGTGTCTGCGTTTATCTCAGGGTGATATAATGATAAAGTTAGTTGAAACAACGTAGCTTTGACACTCACCAATGTACGTATGCTACACGATATGATACTGTATGACGTTAACGGAACGAATATCCCTGCGAGTGCCACCTCGAATCACACGAGATACTTTAACCTTTAACTTACCTAGGTGCAATACTAAGCACCTTAGCAACTCCACTATGATACAATTGGCAGGCTTGCTTAACTGGAAATTTAATGACACTGACTTATTTTCCCCAGGCAAGAGAACCTTTCTCTATTCGGTCAGGGAAAAATTAATGTAATTAAATTAAACTCTCTTTTTCCACTTCCCTATGGGTGCGTTTAAAATTAGTATGTATCTTTAAGGAAATTAATATCTAATGCTTAAACGGCTTTATTTTTATTATTTATACTTTGTTATTCTTATTATACATAGTTACAAATCTGTGCATTTTTATGATTAATAAAATGAATATTTTAAAAATTAAGCAGTGCCTGATCAATACAAAATCATTCAAATGAAATTTTCTGTTCTTGCAGGCTGGTTCGGCACGCGGCATTGGGTCACATTCATGCTCTTCCTGGGCATGGCCAACGCTTACGTCATGAGGACCAATATGTCCGTAGCCATCGTGGCTATGGTCAATCACACCGCTCTGCCAACCATCGCCGAGCCAACTGATGAAGAGTGTGGTGCTGCAACCAACCAAACAGTGGTAAGTTGATACAGGCCCTCATATTAAGCAACAAACAAAATGGTTTTATTTACACTGAAAAAAAAAAGCACTCAATTGACTTTTAATATAGTGATTGTTTTTTTATAGAATATGATCTGAATCTAAAAATAAAACAATCAAATTCAAATTTGTTTCTCAAAAATAAAATATTTGATATTAGAGTTTTAAATGCTTCTTGTATAATTTTGCAGGATCAACAAGATGGTACATTCATCTGGTCATCATCGTTACAGGGATACATTCTTTCATCATTCTTTTATGGCTATGTTATCACTCAAATACCTTTCGGCATTTTAAGTAAAAGGTGAGAGAAATTTGTGTTTTCTTGAAATGTTATTATTTTCTGAAGTTTTACAAATATGATTTATTTATTTATTTAATGCAGAGTAAACCCTATTTATTTGGGATTAATTACCAACCTCGAAAAACTGATGGATTATTCACTTTCCCACTGAGCAGACCATGCACATTGAGAATCATGTGGTTTCAATCACACTCAAGTATGCACAATTTTAGCTTTCTAAATCCCCTCAGTTTTCTAAAGCCCCTGGACAAACAAGTGTTCCCTGTCTGCTACTTTTAGTAGGCAAGACAATGCATCAACTGACAAGCATTGTTGGACGCGGCCAATATAAAGATGGGTGTCCGTTTGAGTATTGGCCGCGTGATGTTACAATGTGCTCACCTAGAAAATGTTGCCACTAGGCCACAAGGTAGGTTCTACAAAAAGGTACCAACCTTGCGGGTAAAAAAAAACAAGTCAAAAAGATAATATTGCGGATCATACTGCGAGACTGAGCACTAACATCACCGATAGCACAGTATACAGATAGTAGTTTCTTCCAGAACAGAATTGAAAACGAAGTGGGCGACGTCCAAAAGGGCTACGACAAATCATAATACGATTATTAGATATTGTACCACAGGCGGTCATCCGTGCCTTCACGAATTTCGCAGAATCTGAAGTCTGTCATATGGCCGCCACACCGCCAGTCGACCGAGTGCTATATGACGCAGATATTGAACGTTGGAGAAATTTGACAACCCTGAGACCAGTAACGGCAAGCATAGGCATTTGTAATTACGTACCCATCTACTCACTTCCCTCGCACCCTATCCCCGCCGCACCTTGCCACCCGAGATTGCGCTTACTGTTCTGTCTGTATACTCCTTACTGTACCGATAGTGAGATACAGCAAATTGAAAGAGGCATTTTTGTTAGCCGTGATGGACATGTAAGATCGAGTGGATTGTGGACCATTTATAAATCCCTAGAAGGATTTAACCTAAAACCTAAAAATAATTTAACATTTTTTTTTAGATTTGGCGCACGCTACTTTCTTGGAGTTGGTATGCTGATCAACTCAGTTTTTGGTTTATTAGTACCAATTGCAGCCGAACATGGATATATGTGGTTGATCATCGTCAGATTCATCCAAGGTTTAGGCGAGGTTTGTAATCTCTATATATTTTTTCTGAAACCCACTGACTCATACTGCTTAATTGCAGCAAGATCTGTACAGGATTCTTACCTGGACAGAGCGGTGGCTGCTCACCTTACACGTAGAAAAGTATGGTGTGCTACCTGATATAGTTAAAATAGTGAACTCTACCATATGCCTTATTCAAAAAGTCTTTCAAAATCTATCTCCAGCACTTATGTAAATATTTATAATACTATGTTCGACCGCTGTTAGAGTATTGATTTCAAATATGGAACCCATAATTTTAAAAAGACATCAACTTGCTTGAGATCAGCTCTGTTTTACAAAAACATATGGGTCACATAACATCTTGCCAACTAAGAGGAGATATGATTGTGAAACCTAAAAGGTGTTGCAATCATTAAGAGGCATCCATTAATAAAGTGAGGTGTTTTTTTAAATTGGAACACCCATTCCCCCTTGATGAGATATGGTAGGACCCCCCACTCCCCCTCACATGAGATTTACCCTATATTTTTTAATTAATGAAATCTATTTGATATGTTCATGTATTTTGATTCATACCACTAAGTACCTAATAATTGTAGTAAAATATATTTGTGTGAATATCTTAAATGGATTTTTTTTGTTTTTCATACTATTTATGTCCCTTTTTCTTAAAATAAAATAATTAACCAAAAATAAAATTTCTCAGTTGTATATTTAAGTATAAAAGCAAAGCGGGTCCGTCAACGTTGATGGGTTTAAAATCTAGCTAATTTAATATTGTCTATGCTTGATTTTGTAATACAAAATTTTTAATCTGTGCATGCATATTCAATGCATATTCTCTGAATTAAAAAGTTGGCATGAAATTTTCATTGACCATTTAAATGAGATTTTGCCAGACCCCTCCCCCTCCCCCCATTTTGAGGTCACGTAATTAATGGACGCCCCCTTACAGTTGTTCAGCCTTACCTCAACTGTTTACCATTAGTGCCAACACTCACCTGCGTGACCATTCACAGAAACTTGTGAAGTCGGACTTTTCATTTAATCATCAAAAGATTTTTTGTGGATTAAAAAATTTGACAGTTAATGGATATATATTAATATGGACATATCATCAAATTGCTCTTCTACCAAAAAACAATCATAATAATAATGCTAATTATAATGAAAGGAAAGCCTGATCCGCTATAGCTTGGTGAAAAATAAAAGCCACGGGCCCTTGGCTCGAATCATCAACCTAAAGAAGAGAGAGAGTTACAACCCTCTTGCTTGAGGATAGTGTAGACCGGAAAGGCAGGTCGAAATACTACAACTAAAACAAACCTAAAAGACTGTCACTACTTGAGGAAGCAACTAAGGCGTTATGCAAGAGTTTTATGAGATTATAGTTTGACCAACAGAAGGAAAATAGAGCATAGTCGTGGGGGGGGGGGGTACCTCTGTTAGAAAATTATATATACCACAATTAGGGGTATTCTGTAATGCAAAGTAAGCGTTTTGTGATAATTTCAATTCGTGTAAACAAGTACAAATAACATAGGTATATTAAAATTTATATAGATACTTTCCGTCATAAACTTTTTAAATATCATATTTTCCTACTTGCAGACTCGTTTATGCGTAATTACACATTGAAAAATCACAAAACGCTTACTTTGCCATACAGAATAATCACCATTATTTGTAGTAATAAATATTATATTATTATATTTTATTGTGAGCGCATACTGAAGTAACTTACAAAATACTGTTGAACGCAAAGAATGGTACATCAAAAATACACTTCTGAAAGAAGTAGATGAATGTGTCTACATACTTAGGATATATTCGAGTGTGGTTGGTTGTTTTACGCTATTGTATCGAGTTTATTAGCTTAATTCTTAGTCAGCGGTTCTCATCTGTGGTTAGATAGTGATACATTTTCTTTTATCATAAAACACACAAGGCTGCAGACGCCTGTTTGTACACAGTTTCTGGGTCATTTGACTATGGTCTCGCTTAATTTGTGCGGAAAGCAGTAAATTACCGTTTCTTAGAAAGACAAAAAGAGATAAAATTTTAATGTTTAGGAACATAATAGCTAAGGATGGAGTTTTGAGCTTGGCTACGGAGAATAATGGCTTGTTTTCGCTGTGCATTTGTGATTTATCTTTATTTTCGCATTTGCAAAGCTGGTTTATCAACAACCTTCACTGATGAATGCTGAAGCATATATACGGTCAGTCCAAGAAGATAAAAAGTGAGCCCGGGAAACGTTATTGGAATGCATCCAAGCATTAGAAGACCTCTGTTTTCATAATAGCGACTGGTGCTCGACCACATAAGGATTGATGTCAACGAAAAAACCAACCTGTTAGCTAAAAAAGGAGTTTTGTGTCCAATGATAAATCCAGAACCATTATGTGGCTCCATAATACTGGCAGAACATACCAGGACAAAAATTGCGAATGAGCTAATAAAAAGATATTCACATCAGAAAACTTCCAAGCTACTAAAACTAAGCAAAGATCAGTAGGAATATTTACAGTAATCATCTACATAAGATGGGAGACCGATCCGTGCAGATTTTGACTTGGAGAAGTGGAGACATCGCTCCACTTTCTGTATGAGTGTGGTCCGCTAATGCAGGCAAGGATCCGATACTTGGGAAGAAAAGTTCTGGACCCATGTGAGATTGAAGAAATCATTCCCTCAAAGATGCTGGAGTTTGTAGAAAGCACAGGACTGGGTAACGAACTGTAAGCAAACAGAGGTCGAAGTGCATTTAGGCTCAGAAGCCCAGACTCCAATGTATCTAATCTAAAGGGGCCCAATCTCTTCTGCACTATTTAGAAGATTGCCGGTTGTTCATCTCTGGATTCCTCGCACATCATAAAAATCTATGTGCTCCTTCAAATCATCTACTTTCAATGATCTCGTATGCATGAGGCTTATTAATTGTTAACCTCACGGCATTCTTTGTGTCATTTTAAATTAAGGCCAAGGTCACCTATGCACTCCTTTATTGCTGCAATCAGTCATTAATAAAATAATTGTTGCTGTCGACATTATGACTCATCTCGTTACCCTATTTATCAGATTATATAGTTACTCTTATCACTTACTCACTGACTGATCCCGTAACGCGTAACGCTTAGGGGAAGGGGGCACGGTGGCGCGGGAGTGGGGCTGTAACGTTCGAAATTCGATCTATTTGACGGGCACCTCAGGCGCGCAACAACCGACTAGTTGTATAGATTTTCTGGAGGTGTCGCAGAAGACACATTCCATCCTTAAAGTATTCATGCCAGACTTTTTTTCATTCAAAGACTATCTAGGGATCTAAAGAGTAAAGTGGTGCTCCACCGCATCCGCAGATAAGAATTAATTAATTAACCAGAGCATAAAGATTGTTTGGTGATTGAGAGATTTGGTGACAATCCACCTGAACAATATAAAAGTATGTGTCGTCATTTGCTTAATTTTTGATTCAGTGGTTAAAATGTTGATTTCAGCTGAATTTGTTAACTACAATCTATCAATATTGAATATTGAGGGTTCGTACAGTCTAAGTGTGAACTTCATATATGGACTCAGGTTACAGGTTGTGACTATTGATGGCGAAAGTCATGTACTCGGTAAGAATGTTGTAAACCAGCCGGTATTTAACTAGCCAAAGGCCCCACTTTGCATTGTTGTAGGACTTATTGCCTTGAATTGACTTTAAAACATGATAACTGTGGTATCACCAAACGTCCCAATTTTTTCTCCCCTAATGCTATGGCAACAGACCAAGAATGATTCTTTGTAGAATGCTAAAATGTTAGTTTAGTCTTAAAGTTAGTGTTTCTTCTAATTTGGTTCCCCGGGTTCTATCAAAAGTGAACCATTATTTCGACAGATCATGGATTTCTCAGAACAAAAATGCAATGGGACATTGTGTCGAAAGCTTTTGACAGGTCCAAAAACATGTCTTTATATTTTTCTCCCTCCTCGAAGTTCTGAAGGGAAACGGCAATCAGCGCACAAAAGTTGTGTTTGACATTCGGACTACCTGCTGACAACATACCCCTGCTACTGTCGCATGAAACAACTGAAAATGCTTTTCTTTATTTTAGGGACCTATTGTACCGTGCACACACGCTATGTTAGCGAAATGGATTCCACCCACTGAAAGAAGTCGTATGGGTGCTGCCGTCTATGCCGGTAAGTTTTACATTTTTTTGTAGACAAAATTTAAAAAAAAGTCTATGGTTAGGTCTTTTCTCTATTATGCTGCAATTTTATTTAAATGCCTTTCAACATACACTTTCAGACCCCAGTAAACAGCTCACATGTGGGAATACAGCTGTTCTAAACCTACCACAGCCGGTGGTTAGTCCGGTACCCGCCGCTCACCCCCCAGAAGTCTAATAATAATATTGCGCATTGACTATTTGGTCAATTGTATGCGAGAGCTACACCGCTATACTTATCAAGATGTTTACTGCCGTTTCTCCTGCAGAGGGCGTAGTGGCGGTTGGTTCCCGAATGCGCTCTATAGTCTATGGCTGTCAGGAGTCATTATTTACATCTATGGTCCCTGGCCATACCATTCAGCATAGGCATAGAGTATAGAGGACATTCGGAGAACAATCAACGCTGGTGCCAACTACAAAAAGTTTTGTGCATACATCCTTTTTAGCCCATAACGTTGGGTGTATATATCTTATATTTTGGTTACCTACTAAGTTTTTAATCATTAAAATGATTAAATATGATGTTTTATTCGTTTGAAGGTGCCCAGTTTGGTACAGTAATCTCCATGCCTCTATCTGGTCTACTATCGCAATATGGATTTTCTGGCGGCTGGCCGTCAATTTTCTACGTTTTTGGTGTCATCGGAGCTATTTGGTCCATCGCTTTCCTAATTTGGGTATGTAGTCTTCATGTTTTCCTCATTAATAACAATAATATTTCATACAATAATAACATTCTAGACTAGACCTATTCATCTTTTTTATAAGGGCCTATAGATTTTACACCTTAACTCTGCAGTGGTCGCTTCTCAATAGTAAAGCCAGTGTCGCGCAGGTTACAAATGTAGACCATTTTGAGTTATTGAAATAAAACGCTTAGGTATGTAAAAATATTTTAAAATTTTAATTAAATATTAAAAAACTACTCTTCTGTTAAAATTAAATCACAAAACAATGCAGTGTTTCAGAAATTTTCACGATATGAAACAAAGAAAAACTTATTACAAATTTGAAAATAAATCATGTAACCAAATAATAAGAAAAATAATCATTTCTTTCATTATTTTTTAAACATTCACTACAAACATATTTAGAATGATTGGGATTCTTCATCTTCAGAACTTAATATTTTTCAATTCGGATCAATGTCGTCCGCTTCTCCAAGCAATGCTTCAATTTGAGCACTCGTCTTCTGTTTATAGTTTCCCTGCAATTTGAAAAATCAAAAGATGCAGTTATTATTTGTAATAAACATCTACAAAACCAAAACCCATAATAAATAAATTAACACAATATATTGCATAACTAAATATAACAAACAGCAAACAATAAGTCATTATTAAATGAAATTAAAAAAAAAATCTGCGTAAAACATGCATAGGTACACATGCTGAACTTCAATAGACAATAATAGTACAATATTTTATTTTTTTTCCAACGGATTCTATGAGTTTCTCTCCTAGAAAGAATAGCTAAAGAAAACCAGAAGCCACTTTTTTGGTACCTATTATTGTCATACAAATATTTTTTTTTCTTCAATTCGTTTGGAAGGTCTCGTTGTGTAGATGGCACAAGAAAAATAATGAATAGGTATGAATAAAGGTAATAAAAAAATTGTTTAGTTTTCGTTAAATTATATTTGTAGCGAGTGCATCTGAAAAATAAGTAAGGTATATTAACACCAGGCATGTTTATCATTCAAATAGTCTTTTATCTTATAGTATGCTTTTTTTACAAAGAAGGTTTTTAATATGATGCTTAAATAGTTTTACTGGCAACTCTAAAATTTCATGAGCCATTCTGTTGTGTAATTGTCCCATAAATTAAGTTCTGATCTTTTTTAATCGGAACTTGGGAACTTAAAGCTTATTTCTCTTTCTGGTATTTATGTATATTATTTTTGAAAAATTAACCTAATAAAGCTACAGGGTTTGATTGAGTTACATGCTACGGGCGAACCCGCCACCCCGAGGAGTTTCAATGAAATTTATCATTATATTGCCTTGAGATGAGCGCAAGAACTTTGGACAATCCAATCTACAAGTCAAGCTCAACTACGGCCCATCGGAGGCCAACCCTTACGGCGAGGCACTGAGCAGACACCCAGTGGGCACCCTCGCCCCCTGACCTTTAGTCAGATTTCTCCATCCACTCACTTGCTCGACCTCTACCTGTCTTAATATACACAGCATTTCATCACTCGGAAATATTGGAGATCTGAGGCATCCTTTACTCAGCTTATATTACCCGATCTCGGATAATATAAGCTGACATGGAATCATAGATGACATGAAATGAAATGGGAATAAAATTTATGTTCATTAGGTGTACGAAGATCCTGAGAGCCATCCGACGATGCGACAAGACGAAAAGAAATACATCCTGTCTTCGCTGTGGGGCTCAGCCGGCTCGTCCTCACCGCCGATACCCTGGATGAAGATCTTCCGCTGCCTGCCATTCTGGGCTATCATGCTGGCTCACATGGGCCAGAACTATGGTTACGAGACCCTCATGACGGAGCTACCCACCTTCATGAAGCAAGTGCTTCACTTCTCTATCAAAGATGTGAGTATAATTTCCAGATTTGCGAAACCGTTTATTGTAATAGTAGTAAGTAGTAAATTCCAAGTCCAATGAAGAAAAGCAATGAATGTTAGCAACTACAGAGTCTTTCAAAAAAAGTTCATATTTGAACTGTAAATTAGGATGTTTCCTTAAAGTGAAGAATGCAGACAATGTACACATTAGTGTTCGTAAAAATCGCAGACAAATGGAAATTACATGTTATAAATAAACTTTTTTTCGCTACGCACTGTACGGGTTAATTGCAAAAACCATTTTTTTTAAATGTTATTATTGATTGTACTAAATATTAGATAATCAACACTGAAAGAATTATTTTGATATTTTAAGAAATGAAAATAAGGAATAATCATTTACCAAAAATATGTATTCGTTTTGACATTTCAAATACCTACATACAATTCTAATATTTAAAAAATTACAAATTTT
>JAOPUG010000384.1:17762450-17773379 GCA_027564375.1 Micropterix facetella | reverse complement strand
AGGGGAAGGGAATTTCAAGGTCGCAGGTTTACCATAAGCGCGGCAATAAAATCAGTCTCATTACTTAATTGTCACACTTCGTACAACCTGACCAGTCGCTGAACAACTTCATTTTCTGTAACAGTAGAGAAAGCTGCTTGGGGCTCCTGGTGATGAATTTCAGGTCCTGAATGACATTTTAAAGCAGTCCCATTTCTTGTTGAACTGGGTGTCGGCTTTTTGACAGAATATTGAAAGTGATATTAAATGTCGTCGGAGAGAGGCAACAGTTCTGGAATAGGCCAATTAAATACGCTATGGTGCCATCTTGCGTTTTAAAATGGAATATCAGAGTTGTAGTAGCAGGTTACAATGTCACACACCACAAGTGGGAAGTTGTACCAGTAGAGTGCAAAGTAGAGAAGACTGTCTCGGATTGACCCAAATGCGTTCTCTAGGTCGAGCCGGCATACATTGATTTGGTGTTCGTGCTGTCTCGCATCCTTGATGACAGCAGCCAGGAGAGAATTGTGCTCTAGACTGCCTGAAACGCCATGCATGAAGCCTTTTTGTACTGAAACTCGGAGGTACTCATTTCGGTACATGTACTCGCTCGGTTTAGCCAGTAGATATTGCTACTAGGCAATAGGACCACCTACTTGTATACTTTGGAGTACAATAACGTTTTTCAACATTTTTGGGTATTTTATGCAGTTCTTGTGAGGTTATATGTGATCTCCCAGTGTCACAGGTGATCCTACCTTTTCGTAGCGCAAAAGTCATATAATTGACTAGTTGGTTGTAGCGCACCTGAGGTGCCTGACAAATAGATTGAATTTCGAACCTTACAGGGGTTGCCTCCCCGCCCCACAAGCCTGTACCTCCTGCCCCCCCTCCCTCTCACCCTCTCCTTCTAGCCCCTCCCCTTTCCAACTTCTTTCCTGCCCTGCAGCTGCCCAGTCTTACACAACAGCGTCTACAGCGTTAAAGATTCAATCAGTGAGTCAGTGATTAGCATAATTAAAAATTACGATTAGATTTGGATGTGTTTTAGGTATTTTTTGCAGTTCTTGTGGGGTAAGCTGTCATCTCCCTGTGTCACAGGTGGGTCTACCTTTTCGTAGCACAAATGTAATATAATAGACTAGTTGGTTGTAGCGCATCTGAGGCGCCTGTCAAATAGACTGAATTTCGAACCTAACAGGGCTGCTCCCTGCCCCACAAGCCCCCACCTCCTGCCCTTCTCTCTCTCTCACCCTCTCCTTCCACCGCCCCCCCCCTCCCTACTTCTTTCCTACTCCGTCGCCGCCCAGTCTTACACAACAGCGTTACAGATTCAGTTAGTGAGTCAGTGATTGGCATAATTAAAAATTACGATTAGATTTGGATGTGTTACCTTTGATTCTGCTTTTGGTAGGCCTCTGATGGATAATTCAGACCTATGATGTCAGCACTGTATTATTCTAGAAACGTTAAACACAGCCTACGTTGCTATTTGCTATGACAAAAATGGTATGATGACGGCGCTTTACTCGCTCGTCATAGGAAAGAAAGAGATAGAAGCTGTCTGTTTCAAGCTGTCAAACTCGCGGATATGGTGTCTCTCTCGGCTGATATGGAAAATCATGAAAATTAATTGGATTCGATTCAAAGGTATATGATTAAATCACCAAAATGTCTCAAACCAAGTATATTTCGAGAAAAGGACGATTTTTATTGAGTGACAGCGATGCGATGACAGCTCATGTGTTAATGACTTCGTTTAGTGCAATACCCTTCTAAACACTAATGATTTCCACTATGGCAAGCGACCACCTCGACCAATCAGGTAGTTTTACTAAGTAGCGATCCGTCCAATGAAGTCACAACTCCCTTCAACAGGACCAATTCTGTGCCTGTTATATTTTGTCAGTTGTCTGTTCTTACATCATACGAATTCGAGTACATAGCCGATAACGAAAAGCCGATATCGAATAGCTACAACGACAGACGATACATCATAGGCCAGATCGTCGAGTAGGAGCATGTGATGGAACGCTCAAGAGACAATTTATCTCAAAATAAATAAAAATCAGTGTGTTCTCACCTTTACAATAGACCCATTCGTAAATTACTCAAAAAAATTAAATAAACATAATTAGGTTGTTACTTACAATCATCATCTCCGAGTTCATCTAGAACAGCCTTCACATTGTGGCAGATATTCAAGGGATCGAATTCTATCTCTATGTAAGAGTACAGCTGCTGCAGCGTCGGAGAAGCCAGCGTGACCACGTTCAATCGAACAATATCTGAAAACATCAAGAAATTGAAGTAGGTTCATATCGCACATCAGCAACAGTGTCAACACAAAAAATTTAGTTTTTTTAAAATCGCACTTTATTATTTTTTGTGCCAGAAAATCTCTAAAAATCGCATTTAAAATTTACATATTAGAAAACTAAAGATATATCTAATAAAACTATGCAATGTCCTATTATATTTCCACAGACATAATCTACAGATAATGTTTCTATTATTGCTTTAAGTTCCCCTTATGAGTATCTTTTTAGACATGAAAGAAATTTATATGAAATAAAACACTTTTTGGTTAATAATTTAGGTTGTTTGTTTTTTCTTCAAAATTAATCAAGTAATATTAAACATTCTCGTAGAAAGTTATTTCTACACATTTGTAGAAATTTATTTCTAGAATGTGACTGTCATCATATAATCAGTCTCTGTTTTTGCCGAAATTGAAGTAAACACATGAAAGTTAATTACGGTAACAGGGTCATTACACAGGTTATGACAGTACTACACACACCAGGCGCGCGTACGCTCCGTACTAACTTTGATAAGACACTATTGGTACCACAGAGGTTAGACAATTGGTTCCGTAAAAAGGGTATTTTGCACCATCTCTCGGCAAGGAACTGCACAATAATTATGACGTTTTTTTAGCAGGTAAAGTGCGAGACTGCTGATCTTTTGGCACACTTATAACAGTTTCGTATTTTTTGGTTGTGTTGTGACACTATCATTGCCGGTGTGCGATATCTTAGTATAGTGGCTTAATAGAATAAAATATATACTTTCAAACTATAAAAGTTTTCTTTTCATTATGTAATAAACTATAAAATTGTTTTGGCCACATGCTTTTGTTGCAAATACTGTACCAGATCTGTATTTGTTACAAAACCCTCTGTATCTGCTACAACAAGTCGGAAGACATTATCTTATGAAAATATCTATATTATCAAATTATGTATTCAATAACTAAATTAGAAGAATAAATACTTACTTTTTTTTATTTCCTAGGTGAATACGGCCCTGCAATTGGTTTAATACTTGCAGCTCACACAGGTTGCAGTCCAGCAGCCACCGTTGCTATTCTCACAGTTGGCGTTGGATTGAACGGCGGTATTTACTCTGGATTCAAGGTAAGAATGAGAGTTTAAAATAGAAATGAAGTAGTCGGGATTTATTCATGCAGCTCACAGGGGTTGTTTCTTTTAAAATAAAAAAAGTTTTTATTCAATGTCAATACATTGCATACATATAGTGAATGTCAAGAAGCAATAGCACATTTGTTATTAAAAAAAATCGGACGTATTCTATGAGCTCCACTGAATGAACAGTCGAAAAAACCAGATGACCACTTTTAAGGACTATTATTCTCAATAAAAAATCATTTTTTTCCAAATCCGTTAAAACACATGAAAGAAAAATAATAGAATAAGAAAAAGAACAGAGAAATAGGTAAGATAACAAAAAACCTATAGTTTTGGATAAATTATATATGTCCTGAAGTGAATCTAAAAATTAAGTTGTATTAGTGCCGTGCATCTATTATCAAAGTAGTTGTTAATCTTATAGTACGTATTTTTATTTACAAAGTCTTCGATATGATTTCTTCTGGTATTTCTAAGAGCTTCTGAGGAATTGTTATAGAAATTTATACATAGTCCCATATGAGGCTTATGTGGATTAAGCTCTGCAAATCTTAAGAGTAAAATCTAAGGGGATTTAATCTTCTATTAAAGGTGCATTCTCTTTAAGGAATGCAAAGTCGATTCTGCACCACCCTTACAGAACGTTTTTTAATCACTGAAGTTGCTTCATTGACCAGACGCCAAAAAGAACATTGGCAGCTGTCAAATGCCAAAATAGTCAATCATAAACAATGTTTACAGATTATAAAAATGTCCAGTTTAGTCCCGGAAAATTGTCATATCGTCCAATTATAATTACCATCTTAAAAGATAAGTTTATTTGTGAGTATAATAAAACTAAAATATTATTTTTCAGTGAGTACTCAATAAAAACAAATAAGTATATATATTACAACTTACAACACCAAAACACTGCAACAGCCCCAGCTCAAAAACATGGGTGCTTGCTGCGGAATGTCTGCGAATTCCATACATTCCTCTGCACACTGTGCTGACATTTGCTGCACACTGCGAATTTTGGACCGCAGAGAGCCCAAAGTCCAAACCCTTTAGAGCAAGTTTTCTAAAAAAGGAGGTACTTACAAACACATCTTCTGATGTGCTCCAAAACACAGTCTGAGACTGAGAGATTCCATCAACAGCAAACAATTCGTATTGTCGTTCTTTTGCATCTTTATTTACTTTATTTTGTAATATGTACAATGTAAACATTTGCATTAGCATTACAATTGATGTTTCTCTGTATAATATGACAATGCTATGCTATGTATAATGTAAAAGCAATGTTATGCTATGTATGTGTCAACTGAATAAACAGCACGCACCCTACGTTCATTAGTTTTTTTTTTTTTTTTGATTAAATGACCAATATTGTTGATATTGGTGTCTTTCTAAACTCAATAATTTTCAGGATTTTCTGCATAGAGAAACATAGTAATATTATGGGAGAGTAGTTGCAAATGAAAACGCTTTGTTTAGATGAAATCATATATAACAAACCTCAAAGCCTTTCCTAATTGCCTATAGAATAACCATATCTTATTTTTTCTCTTTGCCAGGTTAATCATCTCGACCTCAGCCCCCGTTTCGCTGGTATCCTGATGTCCTTCACAAACTGTCTTGCTAATCTCACCGGTCTCTTAGCGCCTATAGTCGCTGGATACATCATCGAAGGAAAGGTAATCTTAATACGATCTACGATTTTCTCTTCTTTTCCTTGTAGGATCCGTGTTAACTCTCAGGTTGTTGTTGTTGGGTTCGTTATCCTGAACTTGAATAGCTCATCCCAGACCTTTTGAGTGTATGCTGTCATTGGCTGATATATTATATGAAAACATTTCTTCGTTAAAAAACAAAATACTCAGTAAAGGGTAGATTCGGTTCAACAAATTAAAACTCTTTTAACGCCTAAACCGCTTAACTTACAATTCCCCCTGCCAATCCACTAGTCTATTTGACTTTAATGTTGGAAAGACGACGCAGCGTAATCTCACAAGACTTTTTACTATTGGAACATGTATTCTAATATATTTGATACATTGCGGTGGCGATTTGACGTTTGATGCAGCACTGGGCGCGGGCGGTGTGACTAAAAAGCCATAGGAACCTACCTATTTTAACACATTTCAGGACTATATAAAGAAAAAAACGGTACATAACTAATTTGTGCCACATATAATCTAGTTTTGGTAGACCTTACGATCGTGCGTCTTATGAAAGCTAAAATATTCGTACAAATAGGATTTAAATTGTACATATATCAACGCTGACATAAGCTTGCCGGCTCGCTCGCCCTCCGGTGGGAGAAATTAGTAGCGGCCAGCGCAACTGTCTACTAAATTATAATTTATACGAAAAAGCCTAAAAATTAAAGAAATAGATTAACAAGTAAATAAAAATACACTCAGAGGAATCAAATTGAATAGCCCTGGTGCTCTTTTTGCATCTGTTTGGCCTATATTTTTGCATCTGTGGACTGCCATTTGACTGTTATTTTCATTACCTTATTGCAATTATTTTAATTTTCAGCCGACGCAAGCCGCGTGGCGTGTGGTATTCTACATTGCCGCGGGCGTCTACCTATTCTGCGCCACCTTCTACAACATCTTCGGCTCTGGTCAGCGGCAGGAGTGGGACAATCCCGCGGACGACGAAGCCAACCGCATCAAGGCCGCCGACAAGAAAGCCAGAAAAGCTGCAAATTCAGCAAACGGAACTGCAACCAACAGCCAAGTGAACAGCGCCGCGGCGACGCCGCAGCTCAGTGTACGGACCGTCACGGAAACGAGGCATTGAATAGTCTAAGATGACCCTTTACGTAGTTTAGATATTAGCAGCGCTGTAAGAATCTACTGGGTCGGTTAGAGGTCTATCACATCCATGTGAAAAAACGTCTTCATATACAAATTTTCAATCGAGGATGGCTTTAGTCATGCTGTTGCCTTACGATTACAATTTGATAACTCCTGATAATCTTGAGATTGTTATAATTTTGAAACCCCATTCTGTTTTTATCATTCCCATATATCCTACTGTCCTGCCATAAAATAGTTTCACAGAAATATTTACCAGGATTGGGGAAAATCAGAGTTAAATAATGAGGCCAGGCCGAGGGCGTAATCTACCGTATACTAAAACTAAATCAATCAAAAATTGACTAATTGAATCGCTCCATGTTAAAGGTATTTATTAAGTCCACAACACAAAGTTTTGAGTAAATTAAAAAAAGCCTCCATTAAAAATAATCTATGAACAGTTTTTTTTTCAATAATGCTCTATTTCATACATACAAAATCTGGACTTAAANNNNAATCTGGACTTAAATCCTTTTATACAATGAAAATTTTTAGTAAAGAAATTAAAAAAACCGTTTTTATTAACTAAAAAAATAATTTGAGTAAATTAAATATTAAGTATTATTATAATAAGTCTAAATCTACATAAAAATGTCGTCATTGCGGCAGTTTGTTGTGGGTCTTATAGCAATTTATTCGCTGTTCTTGGCTTCTTTCGATATGAATCGACGAACGTATATTGCTCATTAATTAACACAGTGACACAATGCAAAAATTTCATTATTTTTATTACATTAAAAATTTGCAATTTTCAATATTACACGAAAAAAAAGTCATAAACGTCATACGACATTTTGGAGTTAATTTTATGACTTTTTTTTGTATATAAAAAATTGCATATATCAAAAATTGCAATATTTTTTAATGTAATAGAAAAACAATTAATCTTTTGCATTGTGTATATGTCATTCATAAGTCAAATCAGCCAAAAATGTGACTTAGATCCCTTTAACAAGGAGCGGTTCATCTATGTTATGTGTAAAGCGCTGCAAAACACAGTGCCTGAACTCAAAGTTTCATTTAAAACTTAGTGACCATTGTTAAAGTGATACCTTTTTTACATCTTCTTCTAGCACACTTCGAGTTATCGAGGCGTAATTTTAATCGTAAGATGACGATATAGCTGAATAGAGAAAAGCGCAGTAATTCTCCATACAAACACCAAAGGCAGTTTGCGACTTGTTATTCAATATTATCCGGGATCTTTTTTAAATACACATGTTCATTTGATCTAATATAGGCTTAACAAGTCAAAATTTCAAATTGCATGATTGTTTAAGTTCACTTATCCTATAAGAATTTTAAATATTGTTTTCTTTTTCACAAAATTTAACCCTGAGTAGCCCGATAAAATTAGACAAATCAGACCAAATAATTCTCGTAATTTTGAAAATCAGTACAGTAATTCCTTAAGATATCCCTCCTGATGAACATACTGAAAATCTCCGAGGGTGGGGATAGGAGGTGTTCAAATGTCCCTTTCTTCAGTTTTTTGCAGATATTTCAAAAACCTTTAGGATTAGTGCTGTGACTACTACGAAAATAAACTACATCATCATCGGGACATCTTGAGGAATAACTGTACCGATTTTCAAAATTACGTCAATTATTTGGGTTGATTCTTTGAGTCCATTTTTGGTGGGCTGATTTGCTTTGGATTAGAGAATAATTAATGAAAATGTGACAAAAAAAACCTTTTGTGTTTGTATGGGGAATCGCTGTTGCGACAGCATAAATCTTGGAATTCTAGACGAGAACTGAGAGGTTCATTCTTACAATAGCATTTAAAAAAAAATATTTTATCTATGTAACCAATTTTGTACAGGTCGCACAATATAAAAATATATTCTGGTGAACTACATACACTCGAATTTTGTACGACCTGCACCTGCCATCGAACGAGGCATTAAAACTTTCGCTGCTAGTATATAATTAAATCATGTATGTCAACTCCTGGCGAGTAACGACGAAACGCCCAGCTCCGACCGCATATTTTTTAGTCAGGCCTAAGAGGCTAAATCTACTTTTAATGTATATAACTATTCGTAAAGGGTCTACTATTTCGAATTACCATACTGCAGTATTTTTTAAACGTGTAATTAGAGATTTTAGACTATGTCCGTTCAGCTTTGTGTTTTTATAAATAGTACACACAGTTTTGATTGTGCCGAGGTATCAACTTTGTTTTTTGAAAATTTTTAATCGTTAACGTACAAAAAGGGAAAGAAATTTTTAAAATCATTCCTCTAAAGTCAAAAAGTACCCAAATTGTGATATGAAACTTTCTAAAAGTACAATGAAATTGTGCCTTAAATTGTATAAACCGCTCGATTTTGAGGTGCTAAAAGCAAAAGGTGCTGACTGGAAGAAATGAGAGAATGAATGAAATAAGCATATTTAATTTATTTCCATGTAATTAAGTGTCATTTTCTGTCACAATAATATTGTTATTGTATACAAAGGAAACACTAGTTTTTATTGTAGCTCTATTTTAAGAGTTTTTTGTTGTTGTTAATTTGATATGAACATTTTTATCCAGCTGCTATATGGACCAATCTTGTAACTAAACATCCAAAAAATAATAAATTTTGATTGGAATAGTGATTTTTATTTTCGTTCTGAATCAATTTTTAAAAACATATATCGTTCACCAATAATGGACATAGAGAGTAATAGCACCCGTTTGTTAGATTCTGTGGACAGACTAGCTTCTATTACGTCTGAAGACGACATGACATTACAGAAATCAATCTTTATGTTGCGCATTTCTAAGCTTTGTTGTTTCTGTTTCAACAAAAATGGATACTTAAAAGTAGGCAACCATATTGTATAAATAATTTAAAAGTAAATACAGAAATGACAATCATTTACACACTATCAGTCTCATGCACGCGTAATTTCGAATCGAGTAAAGAGGACCCGATACTTATATTGACCTCCTTCATCCTTTTAATGGAAATTATTTCGTGCGAATGAGATAGACATTAGAGCGGAATGAACGATGATCGATTTTCCCGCACCCAAATTACCCGCTGAACCAATAGCCATCCAAACAAATTTGATCCGGAAAAGTGACAACCGATCATTTTACATTCCGCTCTAACGTATTGCCCTATCCTGTTCACATGAACTAATTTACTGTTTAGTTCTTGAAGGAACGCAATCGAGCCCAATAAATAACTCAATATTAAAAATTCAATTGTGTATGAACTGTACCCACAACGCAAGGTCGCTTGCCCCAAGGGATTAAATTATCAAAAACTAGTAAACACAATTGTTGAATATTGTTTGTCTTTTCTTAAAGTACAGCAATTAAATGGGTCCCTACAAATTTGAAGCAGACACATTTGCAGGTGGCAGATTTGCACCTATAGAATCTATATGCAGATAGTATATCTGATATACGGATAGCAGTCGTATTATTTGCAGGAGACACATTTGCGACTTTCAAACTGATGTTTCAAGGGCCGCCAGATTTGCAGGATGTGAAGTTAGAAGCAGTAAAATGCTTTTAAATTTCGTGTTGCCAGAGTATTATAAATGGACAAAATAAGCATTTTCACAATGATATTGTAGAGGCAGTGTTCTGATAAGCGCATGTCTTATTCTTCAAGTGTCGTCTCCTACACGGATCTCAGCATTAAAGACATTTTAGGGAGATTTTAACAAAAAGGAAAAACCGCAATTTTATTTTGAGGCAATAGATTTGCCATTCCTGTAGTGTTAATTCCACATATGAAGGCACATTCACATTTTGCTCAAACAAATTTCTTAGGTTTTCAATGAATGGGGAGTTTTACCGACATTTTTCCACCCGCGAGTGATTGCCGCAAGCACTACCTACAATAAGTTTTGCGCACATATATTCCCATTGTACATATAATGCATCTTTAGGCTTTCCTTGCGTGTAAAAATCATATTCTACACAAATAAAATTCTATAGTTTTCCATGAATTGTATCAAGATGCCTCGTTAGCTCTTTCGTGTAAAGGCGCTCACATAGACAAATTCCTCAAGTTCAAATGAACCATGTCTATGCGTCTTTTTAAACTTCCTTTCTGTGTAAATGAATGATCGCATTCAGCACAAAAGAATTTCCCAATTTTTTTGATTATATACACAGAGAAATTCCTCAAGTTCAAATGAACCATGTATCTTTTGAAACTTCCTTTCTGTGTAAATAAATGATCGCATTTAGCACAAAAGAATTTCCCAATGTTTTTGGTTATATGTGGTTCTTTAGGTCTCCTTGTCGAGACAATGTACGACTGCATTCCTAACAAAACATATTTCTTCATATTTAGAATTCCACATGATTCTCTTCCCCTCCTTTAAATCTCCCTTCAATTTTTAAAGAGGATTGGGAATTCACAATTAGACACAAAATTCGTTACCTATGACCCCAAATTAGTCTATAAGGATTCTAATATCTCCCTTATTGATCCAAATCATCATTTTAAATTCCTCGGTAGGAAAATTACCAATCAGGGTAAAGACCTCGCTGCCGATCATGTAACAGAGCATTTCAGTAGTTGCCTGGTAAAAATAGATGCCTCGCTAATTTCTGGCCCTAGAAAGGCTTGAATCTATGACAACTACCTAACTTCTCATTTGTCATGGCCCTTTCTCATTTATGATTTCACCAAAACTCAACTGTCCCA
>JAOPUG010000384.1:17660387-17671156 GCA_027564375.1 Micropterix facetella | reverse complement strand
CATTTCATAGGTAAGGACCTAATATATACCTACCTATCCAAAATAGTTTGCAACTAACATCGTTTGGAGTTTTTGTTATATGGCAAATTAAGATAATTTAAAACTAACGGAGATAGCTTTTTCCATTTTGATGTCCGCAATACGCACTCTTATTCGAATGCTAGCTGAAATATTTTTAAAAGCATTACTGTTAATTTCATTTTAATTTCATCTCTGTTAAAGTGCATGTCAATCCTCCAGTATATACACGAATCCTCCTGCACTAATGCCAGTTAATGTATTAAATATAAATATTTTCTTATGCTTTTTGCTAGATGTTATCATTATTAACCTGTTATTTTCAACATTTGCGGCGCTTGTGGCTGCAACTTACATATATCTATCTAATTTGGCTAGTAATATAGTCTTGATCCTTATTTTTACTTTATTTTCATTTGGCTCAATGGCTTTGTTAACCAATCCATTTTCTTTCTTGTCGTTCTGTTTTACTTCAAGCTTTTTCCATACCCGGAAATAATTAGATCTGTCTAACATCATTGATTTGTTATGCAATCAATGCTAACAGTGGTTCCTAATGGTCCCGCGAAGCTTGAGACAGATGCCCGCTTATGTTTTAACCTTGGGCGCCTCAATTAACGGTTCAGCTCCTATTCGGGAGCCTCTCCGAAGAGGGACTTAACCTGGTAAAGCCGAAGTGCTGTTCTGGGGGAATACCTCGGGCGGAACTGGGAGGTTGACGCACTGGTTAGTTCACTGGTCGTGCTGCTCATTCGGCAGAGACCCAGAGGAGCCTAGAGGCGTAGATTTTTATGACAGCAGATGTTGGCCCGATGTCACCTATCCTTAGAAACGATCAGTTGGCTGCCCAATCCCGAGTGGCTTTGCCGGGCAAAGGGCGCCTCGGATCCGCGATATATTCGAGTTCAGGTAGAAGCGTAAGCGACTTCGAACCTGTAACCAGTCGGGAGGACGGAGGAATCCGCTCAAACCTAGGAGTCAGGGAGTGAGGCCTGTTAAGGGTTGGACTCTGACGGGCAATGGCGTAGTTGGGTTCGTGGATGGTATTGTCCGCAAGTCCTTGCGTTCGTTTCGGAACGACAAAACGATGAAGTTCGTTATAATATCCCGGGGCGGGTTCGCCCGTAGCATGTGACAATCTCAACTATCTAACAAGAATTGATGCATCAAAAAGTATCAACTGCACGGTAAAGGTGATACAATCCCTATCCCTATCCGCCGATCAAGACATTGTAGACATAGTAGCTTTTTGTTCTTGTGTCTAATCGTCCATAAAAAAATCCGATGATGTAGGTACTAAATATTTTTTCCTGCCATTTTCTTTATCATTTGTTTTCGAGGCTCTGATATTATGAACTTTGGTACTCCGACGCCACTAATTCACAGGGGTCACAACCACATAAACTCAATCCATTGGACCATTTTCGTGCTTTTAGTGCCTTATTCGGACGAAAATGAACTACCTACTTCATCGCACAATTAGGGAAGCATGGCTATTTCGACCCTGCCCAGCGATGTCGTGACATAGCTCGCCTGTGATATTTGAAGCCGAACGCAGCCGTATAGCTTAAGCACGAGTAACATCTATTTCATTGGGACACTCGGTCCAACCTCGGCTAAACCTCCATACGGCAGCCTCTCCTAATAAGAACTACCATGGGAGGGCTACAGTGAACTCTGGCTGCGGCTGTATTCTGCAGCGCAGACAGATGGGATTTGGTATGCGCCGGGGGAACACCTCGGGCAGTTCTAGGCGGACTTTACATCCGCGCACTTGCAGGGATCAGTTGAATCCGGCGAATTACTGGGGATGTCTGGAAATTTATGTTTCCTATGAAATCTCATATTGTATTTTTAAGATTTTTTAAAATGTAAATCTATTCGACTAAATACAAGGTTTATAGTTTGTTATTTCTCTATAAACTTCTTTTTTGCGAGTTTTAATACTGTATATTTTTTTGATTGTAGTGAAAATTAATTATTTACATTATAAACAAGATAAACCGAATTTACTGCGTGAAATTTGTAGCATTCGACGTTTCGGCAATGTTGTAACAGCCGTTTATCCTGGACATCGGCTGTTGCAACATCACCGAAGCATCGGGTGCTACAAACTGTACGCGTTAAATTCGTTTTATCTTATTTATAATTTCAAACAACCGCGATAGTCTGCGATTTCAATTATTGAGATATCTTAAAAACCTCATAGTTGATCATAATGATCCATACAGTCATATAAGCGGGCCACTCAGTTACTTCTTAAATTCATTTATTAATTTAATTTATTCAGACAAGCATAAGTAACAACATTACAGGGTGTATGCTTAAAAGCAATGCATTGGCATTACGTACTTACACTAATACTATATTAAAGTAGATATTTACAAAAAAATCGTTAAAAATACATTTTATATTGTCGAAAAAGCTAGTACTACTTGCTATATTACTCTATGTTTAACTGTAGAGGCAGTTCTTTCTTCAATTTCCACAGAGAAGTATTAAAAAAGTCAATTTCCGAAGATAGCCTGTTCAATAATTTGATCATTCATCAACCGGTCTATCAATTATAATATTCGTACGGTGTGCTGGCTCTCTGAATAGCAAGTGATTTCGCATCTAATTTCCAAGTATTTGTGGTACGTACACATTCCCTTTGATGATGTTATAGGCGTAGATGATGGTTGCAATACGCCTACGAAATTAAAGTGTATTGTAGCCCATCATGCCTAAAATTAAGTTAGACGAATAAAGCGCGGGATAGAACCCAAATTGTCGAAAGAACATATATTTCAAAAAAAATATCTGGATACGCTCAGGGTGTATTTGACCGTATTTCCACACCAGATGACGGAGTTGTATTCCAAGATACTTCGAATAAGTGTATTATATAATAAAATCATTACATTAATATTATGGAATTGTCTACATGATATGAAAATAATCCAACATTTTGCTTGCGCGATTGCAATATTTTAACATGTGGGCGTGAAAATTCAGCATCAAATATAACTCCCAGATCCTTTACTTCGGAAGGTCTACTTATTTAATTATTGTACATTGCATAATAGTGTCGAACTGGATTTTTTGCTCTCGAAATTGTAAGAATTGAACATTTCTCAGCGTTAAATTCTATTTTATTTCCGAGAGCCCAGTTAGCGAAACAATTTATGTCATGTTGCATATTGATCTATAAGTAGATCTGTAAGTAGACTAATAGATACAACTGGCTCAAGGTATAATAATCGACTACATCTGAAAATAAAGAACATCTCCCAGACGTACATAGGTATACCTTCATGTTTTGACCTTTTAACAGTCGGCTGGTGCATTTATGAATCGTCAGCCATTTTGCCGCAATGTTACTATTGACGAAAGCTATTTAGATCTTAGATTAAGTATTTCGCATTATGCTAGTGGCAAGGGTTGCGTTTGACGCGGTTCAATCCAGCTGTTAAATTGGCTGTCAAGGTTGTGACATATCGACCCACGTATCGTGCGGTTCGCGTTACCCACTTCTGGCAAAACTGAAACGGATATTATGACTTATTTATAGAGTTAACTACCCTCAACTTTTGCAATTTGGATATTTTACATTGGCAGGTAATTTTCACGCACGCCATGCTATTGGAGATGCGTATAGAATTTGTATTCTAAGCATGATTTTCCTCAAGCATAGACCAAGTATTCCACAAAATGGTTCACTGTTTAATAATTAAATTACAGTAAACTACTCGACACACCTGCATTGTAACCTTCTGGGACATTATCTGCATTAGCCACAATTCTCAAATGCCTAATTCTCTGTGTACATACAACGGAGAACTTAAAATAATTATTTCGCTCATTTATGCCGGAGAATGCGGTATCGTGACTGGGGATCATTTTGTGTGCAACATGTTAATGCTTACAGGATTAATTTTATTAATTGGATGCATTTTTGCCCCGTATGTAATATTTGTATCCATTTCGTAATTTAGCTACGTATCTAATCCTTATTTCCTACGCTTATAAATAATCTGATTATAATCTATCATTCATTTTTCACTTTTCAGATGTTTGTTCACAATTTACAATTATCGTTAAACATGCAACGCCTGTATAAAGGTCGGATTATACCATATTATACTTAATAAGTTGCAGATCTGCATTGACATTAATTAGTTTTTTTAAATATTAAATAAACTATATAATTAATAATTATGAATTAATTAAAATCAGTTATGTAGGTACATATAATATTGAATACATGCATACAGTAAAGTAATATGATTTCTTTAATACAATGAGTACCCGGCATGCGTTGTAATGTAACCGTTATTAGTTTATGATTGCTTCACGAGCGGCGCCCTTTGTGGTGCGTTAGGTATTTAGTACTTATTTATGATCGCTTTCGAGCGGTGTTTTTTGTGGCGTGTTAAGTATTGAGTTGAGCGGCTTTCCTTTGTGGTGCTTTAGATATTGAGTATTGTCGCCTACCACATCAACCCCCTCCTCTCCCTCATTTTTGTGGCGAAAAGTCGCTCTGGTCAGGTAGTGGAGTTGTGCGACAACGCAACTGAATCAGTCAAGGTCACTGCTTTTCTTTTGTGTCAGCAACACCCAGCGGACGTCCAGCGGCTTTACCCGCGTCAATTGCCCTTTCAGTTGAAAATTCCCGTGGGCAAACCTACATTCTCATCTGAAATATTCCTCAATAAACAGGCTATCTATTGCAAAAAGATTTTTTTTCAAATCGGACTAATAGTTTAGGGACACATAAGACACAAAAAATTCCCGCGGAAACCTTCCTCAATAAACGGGCTATCGAATGCAAACTGAATTTTTCAAATCGGACTGGTAGTTTAGGAACGCATAATGGACGAACAAACTTCCGGTGAAAAAATCGGATTACAACATTTAATATTTCTTAAATTTACGGTTGTATAACCGTATAATATTTTATTTAATACCTTCAGTATAATATGATTCATATATGTGTCTACATTCAGTATAGGTAATATTATAATTCAGATAATGAAGTTTGATAAATGTTTGTTTTTAATCAATAGTTAGTAGGTACGTACCTAAAAATATGGGTACCTATAGGTAATAGTAGCGTACAATACACGCGAAGCTTTTCGGGCGCTCATTTTTGGATGTTCACGGAAACGACGCGAACTTCTCTTGTAGCTATTGCACAATACGGCAAATAAGTTTATTGTCAACTGGAAAATAAGTCCATTCATAACGGTCTTATTGCTATGAATAAAGCTGGATTTTGACTTTATTGTCCAATCGAAAACAGGATAAAGAACTCTTTTTGATGTGAAATCAGCAAAAGTCGATCGTTCTATACCAAAATCGCCGGTGACAGTCAATAACCAATGTCTGCTTTATCGCCCACTTCTGTATGCGTGCATAATCGCATACGCACCCAGGTATTGATGCAATTAAAAGAAGGCGTCGTAGCGATGACACGACTTCGTCCGCGATAGGCTTGTCGGTGCTGACAGAACGTTGTCAGTCTTATTTTTGATTTGTCACTGTCAAATTCTTCATACGTTGTAATTGCTTAATGTATACGTCGGCTACGTATACATTAAGCAATTACAACTCTGCAACGGAGCATCACAAAGTCTGCAACTGAGCAGCGCGCGCGGTGCAGCTGCGTATCTATTTGTCTCTTTTATACACCTGCATACTTTAATAAGCTAGAAGAAGATCACGTCCCAATCGTAAAGTTTAAAGAATGTCGCCGAACATGGCGAGCTGTAAAATGTGGGTCGGTGCAGCAAATGAATTCATATGTTTTAAACTCAGAAGATGTCAACTGGCAATGTTAATAATCCGGAGGCAGCATATTCAAATCAACTTTAAGTGCAAACCTTAAAAAATACCTGAGGCGTTATAGGGGAGAGTTGTCGCTCCAACTACCCCCACATCACACCCTCACTACTTTACTCAGAGCTGCCTATTCGTGTGTAGAGGGTAGCCTAAAGGGGGTAGCACTGCCACCAGAGCTGCGACTAGTTTTGATAGCAAGCTGGAGAGACGTAAGGTCTGTTTGACACCCAAATTATTAGTTTTTGCAAACGTAACAAAAATACTAAAGAATGATGATAGGCATGCAGTTTATAGATAGAAGTTGTTAAAATAAGCCAGATTTTCAGTAGTCGATAACAAAATGAGACGCGACATTTATTATAAAATATTTCCATACTCTAAAAAGCAAGCTATAGTGGGTAGAGTAGAGTAGAAATATAATGTCAAAACAATATCAATCTGTCTGCACACTCGCGGTGATAGCCTTTTCTGTGATAGCGGTGTATAAACATGACGTGCTAAACTCGGTAAACTATTAACGAGCTGTCGGCGAGGCTTCAGCTGAGGCTTGTTCCTGTCAAGGAATGAAGTGTGTTAGACTGCAGATGTTGAAACCGATGCTGAATATAAACTTCAGCAATCACTTTCTAGTATTTTAAATATACTTGTAAAAATAAATAAAGTTTAACTCAAAAGCAACATTGCAATGACTGGTGCCTGCGGTCGTTTCAAATTCAAAGCTGCTTGGGAAATCAGACGAAAATCTGTTTTTTTTGCCATTTTACATTACGTACGAGTGGGTACATTTATTTAATGTTGCATCTGCGCGTATCTATATAACTTACACCACCATTTATGAAATCTTAAACCAGGGTTATTATCGGATCTTTTGCTATATTTTTGCGGTATCTATAAAATATGACAACCAACGTTTATTTACATTATACGAGTAGCCCAGGCAAACGGAACCAAAAAAGGGCAATCAACAGCACAAATTTATATAGTACAAATATTTTAAATGGGTCTAAATCATATTTTAAATGGTATTAAAAATATGATCCCAGCAAAAGCACTTTTGAACGATTTCGATATATTTCACTGCGTAATTCTTATAGTATTTAGGTTTACAAAGTGATACTTTAATTAATATGCATTTTAGACAATTATCTATCTATCCGAATATAAATTCAATGTAAATAGTTCCTAAGATTGCTGCAAATGTAAGTGCAAAATGATGTTTTTCGGGTTTACATGGTTCTGGCCTTTAATCATTTGTTTCTATGGCCAATAGGTGGCGCAACTGCTCCAACAGATCGCTGACCATGTCTTTATTTTATTTTCGAGGAGAAGTGAAAAAACCCTGAACATCACTAACGCGGTTATCTCACCCTTTCATCGTGCGCTGTTAAGTCCCGCCCGAAGCAATATAAAAGGCTCTCGTCCGTGGCGTTGCGCGTTGGCGTCGTTCCTCTCTGGAGCATTTTCTCCTATTATCTGTCGGACAATCGTTGCTTTTCTGCCTCGGGGCTCCCATTAGTCCCATATTGCGTTGAATTCGAGAGCTGGGCATTGTTAGCCAATGTATATTATGGTTAGGGAGAGAAGGGGATTAATTTAATATATGGTGGGATAACGCAGTAAACGTCATAGAAAGCCTATTGCTGGTTGGTCGAATAATCTACTAGGAGTTTTAAATCTAATGGTATTTTAGATGATATATTGTTGAGGCCGTCCAGTAGCGCAATTTACTGTAGGTGATTTACTATAAAAATTTACTGTAACAATTTACAATTTATAATTTCATTGGTTTATTGAAACTATATTCTTATTTTGTATAGGTACTCTTAGGTTAAGATTGGAGAGAGTAGTGGACGCAGGAATGATTATTTCTAATGAAATAATGTAACGTAATGAAAAATAGATATGTGTTTATGTCCGTTTAAGAATATATTATTTATGTGCGTGTTATTTAAAATGGCTCGTTATATAATTTTGGCGAAATTTATTTATATCTACATACTTTGAATGATATTAACTGGAAGTGACCGTCATTCGCACACGAGGGCATCGACGGCCATTTGAGTATTTTGAAAATCTATAAAAATACCTACAGCTAAAACTAAATGTAGCCACCAACTCTGTTTCAAATGTTTCAAAAAACATAGTATACAAAAAAAATCCTAAAATGGTATTTCATTTAAAATTGGAGACTATCGCGGTTGCTTGACATTATAAATAAGATAAAACGTCACCTTTAAAAAATAAGATATACAATTACCCTGGACAACGGCGGTTGCAACATCGCCGAAACGTCGGGTGTTGTAAACTTCACGTGGTATTTATTTCTTATGTACGAATACCTTATTATAACTTTTGTAATATTTTAATGGCCAAACACTAAAGCAAGTAGGTATCTACTTAATTATATGATAACATAATAATGCCTCTGCATGTTACCTTATAAGACCTAGGATTAATATTTACAATGTATTTTATATCTAGTATTTTAGTCATTAAATGGGTCACTCGGGGCGGAACGGAGAGGGTGGTATTTGCGCTCATCCCCTGCGCGTTTACCCTTCTGGTACGCGCGGGGTTGTCGTTACATGACATCCCGAGTAGACAAGACGACCATAGTCGTTATATTTACCCGGGCGGTGGTCGGGGTTTCTGCCCTCGCCTACCGCCTCTTAAAAAGGTACCTACTTAAACCGGTTAAATTCATTTCAGCCAATTTTCTTTCCAAATTATTGCTATTGTTTTTTTAGGGATTTTATAATGTGTGTATATAACCGTTTGTATTTGTTTAATATTGTAATTCTAAAGTTCAGTGGATCATTTATCATACTGGGTCGCTTAAACATGATTATAGCAAAGGTTAAACGTAAGAGATATTAGGAATTTTACGAGATATCTCAGATTAATTATTAAAGTAAAGGAGATTAGTTATTTCCTGATGTGCAGTGATAGAGACTAACGGGTTGCCGAGCTCAACAAATATGTAAATTGCATGCTATTCTTGTGAGTTGTCAGATAACCATGGATCCAAAGAAACCTCCGGCGTCTAGTCATGCAATAAAACAAAGTTTAATTTTCTCCACGGCTTGCGTAAAACTGCAAAGACAAATGAAAAATTCCTGTCATTCCGAGGAAATTATGGGCGTTTTAACCGTGTCCGCAGTAATTACACTCAAGTTGGGCAAGTGAAAGGTGAGTCTAGCGGTAATTTCCCTTAGGGGACGGGAAAACCAACTTGCGCAGTTGGACGTGACCGCCTCATCTAATGGGGGAAACTTGCTATTCGTGCTGCTTTGTTTAAGGATCCAACTTGTTAGCTTACCGCAGTAGGTAACGAGATCTTATTGTGTAATTCAGGAATTACGCTGACAAATACGGCGAACGTGGCCACAAGCAGCGTCAATATGTATTCTTTTAAAATAATACATAGTTGGTATTCTCGAGATAAATGAACAGTAATTTATATATTTTCGAGAAAAAATATAGATTTTTGAAATCGCCGAAAAAGTTAATCACGGGGTTGTATTCTCCGTCAAATCGGTCATTTGTTCTAGGGATTTTTAACAGGCTTGTTAAATTAACAGTTTTCGCTGTGGCGGCCATGTCGGATTCTTTAAGAAAGTATTTAACTACGCATTTCGTAAAAAAGTTAGGGCCGGGCAATGGGTATGTGAGCGCAAAACTTTTTGTAGGCGGCGCAAGCGTCGAATAGTTATGGAATTGGTCCCCGAATGACCCCTGTTAGTCTATGGCTGTGCCTCCTAATTATATAGCTAGGGACTGCTGCGCCACCTAGCGGGAGGAAATGGAATATAAATATCTCTATCGTGGCAGTGAGGCATAAACAACATTGTAAAAATTCACTATTGGCAATCCCATGCGAACTATGAAGTTTTCTGTTGGATGGCCTGGTTTTTCTTGATTTCTCTTTTTACGTAAAATTCATTAAACAGCATCGCTAGAAAGTTATAATACCACATGATTTTTCGTTTGAAGTAGAACAACGCAGTAGGTACACGTGCATAAAATGTGGTAGGTATATTAAAAAATAATTATTTATATTAAAATAAGTTTTTAATTTACCACTTTTTTAAAATGGACTAAAATTTATAAAATAATTTATCCTATTCCAATACATAAAACGAAAAATGTGGGGCGCATGCAATAGATAATTAATTGATACATGAATTGTTCACAGTTTATACCTAAGTTACTAGCAAATAGCAATTTGTCAATCGCAATTCAAATTCAATTAGGCACATATTTGGAAAATCATAACCCTGATCTTGTCGTCTTGTACGATTTGCATATCGCTCAAATACATTTGAGCAAAGTTCAACTGATTGATTATCATCAAATCTCAACACTTGATATTACGTTGATCGGGCTTTTTTGTATTCAAGAACGCACACTTTCTTAAACTTGAACGAAGTGATGGCGGAATCGATCAACATATTCTGATGCGGAAACTTATCGCTCTTTCAAAATCCGTATGCATGATTTGAAGAGCTTTCATAAATTTGCGATGAATTGCTATTGATGAAAACGTTACATCCAATTGTTAGTGACTTAGGTATGAAGTGTAACCTATTCATGCATCAATTAATTATTTATTGCCTGCGTCCCAAGGTTTTCGTTTTCTGTATGGGTCTAGCAGAAATTATTTTATACTTTTTAGTCCATTTTAAAAACGTGGTAAGTTAAAAAAAAATGTTAAATAATTATTTTCTGCTTTTTAGTTTTGTATATATAAAATATTGCAATCGATTTGAAACATTTTATGAGATTGTGATAGAGACATGTGGAAAATTTCAGATATATATCAGTTTCTCTTCATCTGATCATATGAAATTTGTTATACCCTAGGGCGTAGCCAAGATTTTGTTCAGGGGGGGAGGGGGGCACGCAAGGGAAAACTAATAACATGCATG
>JAOPUG010000384.1:17643858-17658864 GCA_027564375.1 Micropterix facetella | reverse complement strand
GTCAAATTGGCTGTCGCTGGAAAAAATGTTGTCAATATAAAAACCAAACCTCTAAAAAAACATCCTATATAAGGACACTTTCTTATTTCTGGGAATAAAATTTTGAATCATTAATCTCTGTTACAATACAGATGTGAAAAACTATTCTTAAAATCGTAACGTGACCCTTGATAATACTGGGATAACTTTTAGTTTTTTTTTGGAAACCATGGAAGTGTACAGAGCATATATTTTCATAACAATTGAGGTAAATTTTCAAAATGTACCAACATATAAATACCGCTAGCGCCTTGAAAGTAACTGAGTTCATCTCGACACTATTCGATATTGCTATTATGTAAAACGGAGATTCCCAATCTACCAGTAGAGGAAATTCTTAATAAAAAGGAAAAAAATAGCAAAATGATTAATCAACATCCCATTTACAATCTCCACTCTAAGCCACGGTAGGTAGGAACTCATCACACTTTAAACACTAGTCTACTCCATGACACATTTTCGAAAACTTTAGCTTTAAGTCTTAATGCTAAAGTTTGAGATGCTGTAAGTTTACAGTCTTAATTGCAGCGGCAGCGACGCGCATAGCTGCAAATGGGGCGCTAATATGCAGATTTGTTTTTTGCTTGATTTCTATTTGTTTCGACGAACGGTCGATACGGAGGCGTCATCAGCCGCCCCCGTTTACCCCCCGATTGCGTCATATTTACGGGGACGTTCTGACATTATACTATGGTTCTGACGACCATTTAAAAAAACATGTTTTTTTTTTCTTTTCAAATTTTGTTCATTGGCTGCCTAGGTTTATAATAATAAAAAACGCTGTGTATGCAAATAAATTAATACAATTTTGGCAGTGTAATTCATACAACAATGACCAATATTACATTCTAAAAATAATTACTTTTACCAGCATATTATGACAGTGATACTATAGTTATAATTTTGCCATTTCTAATTATTCTATTCTCAGGACTAATAAAGATTTCTGAGGTGCCAAATATTATTTAAATAATTTTGTAGTTACTCTAATCATTATTACCTTTGTGGTGGTCCTATCATTGCGGCTTTTTATTACTTTAATGTTTTTAGAAGCTAACAAAAAAATATACTAATGAAATGAACGTTTTCAGTTACCTTAATTTACTATGTAGAATAGAGAATTGTAGGTTATTAAAAAAACCGTGAAGAAAAAACAAGCAACGAGAAAACCAATAGACCATGACTGCCTTCTATTTACTCGATAAACCCCTCTATTTGCTGAGCCACAATCGCGACATATTTTGCAGAGGCTTATGCATAGGACACACTGAAATGATCGAGAATCCAATACATTAGAAGAAGTTATTACCTATCACAAGTTATGCAGGTGTGCAAATACTGGCCTTTAATAATTGAACTAATAAAATATGGCATAGTTAGTAATAATGACGGTTAGAAATTGAAGTATCAATAGAAAAAAATGGAACCGACGGGACGTGAGAAAATTTTCGCTCCATAATTTAACACAATTTTTGAAGAGAATTATCTCAGGAATAATATGTCGCTGAGCATATTCAGATTTCCGATATGAATGTGCCTCCCTTATCACCACACCTGCCATCCGGAGATCGACCACAAATAGCTATAACACCACTTATTTAATTAATTGCCAGAACACCAAATATATAGGGGAAATAAAATATTAGTTTTATTTTCTAAAGTCAGAAGGCTACTAATTCATATAGAATTATATGACATAAATTAATTTTAATAAAATCTTCTGGACTATGAAACCATTTCTCTATTCTTTGGACATGTATGATTAACTATTTATCTTTGTTATTTCAATTTCGATTATATAACTATATACGTTTGAATTTAAGGATGGTTTCATAATAACACTGTGTGAAAAGCGTTATAACAATAGCGTAATAACACTACTGGCGCACAGTGTAATACTATTAAAACATATTGTAATAGCGTAATAACACCGTGTGAAGACTGGGAAACCGTAGATTTCTTTTTTTATCTCCTACACCTAATTTAATTTATTCACCCTATGATCATGGCAATAGTAATAATTACTTTAATATATAATGCAATGCTTAAATGTTGTCAATTTTCTACGCCTTATTGGTATTATGAAATAAAGAACTGAACTTAGCTGTATGCTATACAGGAAGACCGGCGTGTAACATAAGAGCAGATTGACATCATTGTAACATAAGATATCTCAGGGCACCGGAATGATTTTGATCCAATAGTTGGTCGTCAGAAATCTAGTTTCGCGTTAGACGCCGCATAATTTGGTTGAATAGAAAAAAGATGCACATGTTAATTGGTGCCGGTCTACCATACAACGCTTTAACGGATGAATATTGAATATTTTAGCATCGTCTCAATGATGAATCGTGGATTTACTCATGAGCGCCCAAAAGTAAGTGTCAACCAGATGTTTAGGTAGGTATTCACAAATGAATTGTCCGTTCTCGCAGCGTTATCTAACAAAATAGTCTCTTCGTTTGTCTCAAAATCGTGACGTGTTGTCACGATTGCATTACAAGAACAGCGAACGGTTACCACAGGATTGGTAGGCAATTGATGTTTGCCAGAAATGATAACCGAACTTCGTAAGAGTAACCCGAAAAGTCGTAAAATCCTCGCAATTCTCGCATCTCTCGAAAAACAAAAGAGTTTTGGAGTATGAAAACATCTAGTTGGTGGATCATTCTCCAACCTGTTATAACCTAACATTATTTTACATCCCCGAGAATCACAGATAAGTTCCTTAGTCGGCCGGTGTTTTCAAAATAATCATGTATTGAAATTAACCCCAACTACGAGATTGTATTGAAATTAACCCCAACTACGAGATTGTATTGAAATTAACCCCAACTCGTATGTATTGCAATTACTGTTTCAACAGTATGTTCGTACTTGTGAATGCAAAATGCACTAATTTTATCGAAAGGTACTTCTAAAAGAATAAAATAGTTTTCAGTAATTTCCTATTTGTCGTTTTCACTATTCTGATCATTTCAGTATGCCCCACACACAGAAACCGGAAGAAGATTTACTATTAGTTATTTTATTTTTATTTGTAAAAAATATATATTTATGACTTGGCTAGCCCTCGTTTCAAATGTCAAAAGGTTGTACGATGCTGGAAAATATCGCGTGTGCACCTTCTCCGGCGATTTCTGCTTCACTGAATATTTAAATTTTCCACGGCCGGTAATAGTCACCAAGTCCCCTCTCTACTTCCAGGTCATTTACCGCCGAGCGAGAATGCCCTGAAAGCAAAATGAAACTTGAGGCACTTTTCTTTGATTGTATCTCGGGCAATTATTATTGCACTAACATTGAAGTAAACTCTAATCGATATTCAAAATGGGCTAGATTCTAAATTTCTGGAGAAGAAAATTTCAACATCTGGGACTGAGCCGCGAGGCGGACGCCCATTAATTTTAACGAGCTTGAAAGATAACACCTTCGCAGCTTGACTAAGTATCCCCAGCATGACATTTATCTTGCCCCTGGACGTGTACCCATTGCTACGAACACAACACTGGCGGCGGGTCGCCGATAAACTACTTTTGGGGAGATCGTGCGATTTATGGCAGTATAATAATTTTTAGTAGAAAAGAGATAAAATTCGATATTCCGTTGCCTGTGTTGGATTACATAACGCTGTGTCATCAATCTAGTTTAGAACCCCGAATAAAAGCCATGGCATCTAGCGTTACGTAATTAGGCTGTGAGTCCAATATTTCTCGAAGTATAGTGTGAGTGCAAAGCCGCTTTAATGTCAGCTATTAATTATCACAATTGTGTGTGACAGGAATTTCTACGCGATCATATATATCACAGGGGCATGGTGCTGTTCCGTCCATACGCTATTTTATACCTTCGCCATTATCAATCCTTAAGCCTTGCCACCGAGGTTACCTACTATCGAAAAATAATAAAGGTGTTGGTCCTATTACATATAATATCCTTTCATATTTTTGTTTTTTTACAAGCTAAGCGCCGCTCATTATCTATCTTATGCAGCACTAAAAGCCTCCAAAAAAATCTGATGATGAGTGTAAGCTGCAATTATTTAGTGAAGTATTCATAATCAGAACATTTGTAATACCTAGATCCTGTAAAAAATGCAAAAGCAAAAGCACATGGCTAGTAAAATCGCCATTTCTGAGTATAGGATTGAATAATTATAACGCCATTTTGCGGTTACGGCCATGTTTGGCGACCGCAACTATTAATTTTCCATAAATATAATTTTATAATTACTAATGTAGGGCAATAGTCGGTAAACCGGTTACTTCTTTAAAACGATAGTTTAATTAGCACAAAAAGGGCCAAATCTAATAATCCATCTATCACTCAGCATTAGTTAGATAACCCGACCCGAATTTAGGTCGGAAAATATACAGTAAAAAAGGCGAATTTGTCCGCTAAGCTTTTAGAGTTGGTACTTGTATAGGTACAATAAACACGGGTGGAATTAGGTGCGACACGGCTGTACGAAATCTAATGAATATAACGCGATATACCGGCTGCAATTTGTGTAATTACTATACACGGCAAAGGGGAATTTCGCAAATAGGACACGTGCTCGTGTTGGATAGGGTTTGGGCATTGATTTGCTAAAATTCAATTTGCCATGGTTGTTAAAATCTCACTTTCATGCATATTTAATATCATCTCGAAAATACAGATGAAAAAATAAGAATACCCATTTACCCCTGCGCCTTTCGGGGGATTACAAGAAAGGAAAGAGCTTAAATGAATTTACGAGGCGCGCACAGCTTCTCGTCTACTTTATTAATTAGGACGAAATCGTCGGACTTCTGAATATATGGGATGGGCAAAGCGGTTAGATTGTGTTCACCAGTTTACCAAGAAATTGTTACCTATTTGAATTTTATTGCGTACTTATTTCTATTATTACCCCCTGTCGTTTTTAGTGTCTTTATAACGCTTAATGACGCCACATCTTGGTTTTTTAAACTATAATAATTAACATAAGCGTATCTTTCTAAGAATGTTGATTTAATTTAAACGATGTCCAATCTAATGAGTTATATAATTAATACAGGAATAACAACAGACTAATGACTATAATTAAAGTTGTCAGACGACAATGATAATGTCTACCCTTTTTCCGAGATTCGAGCAATTAGATAGCGATAACAATCTTCTCGCTTTTCTAATACTCCAATACGATAAATTATAAGGGGACCGTAAGGAATTGAACCGAAAAAACTGGAACCAATCCAGATAAAGCCGCAACAGCGGTCGCATTCTATTTTGATTTTAGCCCGCGCGTATCTATTACTATATTTGATATCTCCATTCTATTTTGTTTTAGTGGTCTCCGGGGATTTTCTGGATCGCGGCGAGCTTCGGAACGCAAGAGATTCCTCTTATACAGCCTCTACGGATGGGGAATGCCATTACTCATCATCATAATATGCGCTGTTCTACAATTCTATCCGAATATCCCTGAGAATATCATCACCCCGAAGTTTGCCGTCAAGAAATGTTGGTTTATGGGTGAGTTGCTAGCAAAAATTGCGTGAATCAAATATGTGCCTCCGTAGCATATTTATATTATTATGCACGATTCGTAAAGAAACTTATATACTAGGGCCATTTCATAAATAATACACACATTTTAGGTTTCTTCCATGTTATTTCTTTACAGTATCTCTTTACAACCCTTTAATGTAATTCTTTGCTTCTCATTACTTAGTCCTAACGTTTGGCAAGGTTGAGGCTAGGTGAATGCTGAGACGCAGGCGGCGCAGTGCAGCGCAGCGTAGGGCAGCACAGATTTTGTAATGTATGAACAAGCAAAACACTGCGTACGCTGAGACGCAGGCACGTGAGACGCAGACATGTGTTTGTCCTGCTCTGTGGCTCATTGTGGTGCCGGCACAATATTTTTCGCGACGCGTGCATGTTGAGACATGTTTTTATGGTTTCGCAGCAGCAATGACGGAAAATATAATTGAATTAGTGCGAAGTGAGCCTTGTTTGTATGATACAATTCATCCAGACTATTCTAAAAAGACATTAAAAGTTTTTCTTCCGTTCCAATTGGTTGTAAAGAGCTGGCTATGCAACTACAATCATCTTTGCAAAGGCAATGCAACTGCATCCTTGCTTGTGAATTTCTTGACGTATTTCGCGACATAATCAAATTGATTTCTTTCTAACCGAAAGTATTTTTTATTTTATTTTATCAGATAACTCCCGCTCCATAAGTGTAGTTTTTTTTCAGATAATCACTTTGCTAAATAAATAGTCTTTTTATGCTTTGAGAAACAGTAAAGTAACAATAACTCATTAATTTCATAGCCAGACTCTGAACTCATTTTGCTCGTCATCTAGTTAACTATTCGTTCTTAGCACCGGCTAGGACGCAAATGCTTGTAACTGTCATTTAACTACGTTGCGGCATATGCTCGTCGTCTGCCTGTGACGACTGCCCTGCTCTGCTCATTCTATACTATGTTGTGCTGAGTCCCCTGTGCCTAAGCATATGCATAGCCTTACTATTAATCGTTCCATACTAAGGCTACTTAACCCATCAGACACTATCTCTGTTCATCTCTCGAGTGGGTCCGGTAACGGCCGCAAATAGCTCCCATAAATTTCGACGAGCTCTATCAAAGGATAATCTTTGCTAATGATCGCCAAGGATTCATAATGATAGACAGAGCTCCACTGGAACCAAACTATCACAATAGTTTACTACCGTGAATTCATGCAAAAGCTGAAAATAGAAAAATATGCACACAACTTTACCCTTCATACTCGAGCCCATTTGTTAGATGAACATAGATGGTATCTTGAATGGAATAGTAAAGCTTCCCAGACGTCGATACTCACTCATCCTAGAAGCAAGGATACTATTGCAGGGTTGTAAAGAGATACTATTAAAAATATGTAAATAAACAAACAAAAAAATGTGTGTCCTACACTAAATATTTTAATATTATATTTTTTTGATTAGATTGGTCATCGGAGATGCTGTTCTTGTACGCGCCGATGATGATTTTGGTGATGTGCAATTTGTGCCTCTTCACTATAACAGCGTGCAAGATCGTCGAAATTAAAAGAGAAACGTCGATGCTGCAAAACAGCGAAAGTGGAAGGCATGATCAGTACGAAAAAGACAAACAAAGGTTGGTATGGGGACCTTTACTGACACTTTCTGCCGCTAGAGGGCGCTGTGGCAACCGCCCCAATGGATGTGAAGTGATCGTGGCATATCATTTGCTTTCGTGTTTACACCTGCTTAGGCCGGTCGCTATCGTCCCCTATAAAAAGTTTTGCACAAACATTCTCATTAGAATAAAATAATATTTTCCAATCTGGGGTCGTGGCAATGTTTAATGTACGTGTGTATGCGGTCTTTAACCGCAAGTGCTCTCTGCCTTACCATAGAGAATTTTATCTGTATCTATGGTTTGAACACAGCTGTCAAATTAAACAAAAATGTCTGCCGCCGTCCGCCGGTGCCGTGCGTAGTTTCAAGTTGAGAAAATGCTGAGTTGCGGATAAAATTAACGTGTTCGCGTGCGTTGCGAAATCTAAGATGTCGTATCAGCTGTACAGGAACACCACGATCGGCAGCACTCTGCAGGAGAGCCTCGATGAGCTGATCCAGTACGGGCAGATAACTCCCGCCTTGGCAGTGAAGGTGCTCCTCCAGTTCGACAAGGCGATAAATTTGGCGCTGTCCTCGCGCGTGCGGAGTCGCCTCGCCTTTAAAGCAGGCAAACTAAACACGTACCGCTTCTGCGACAACGTGTGGACGTTCATGCTGAACGACGTGGAGTTCCGCGAGGTGCACGAAGTCGCCAGAGTCGACAAGCTCAAGATTGTCGCGTGCGATGGCAAAAATATCGAAGACGCCAGGAGATAGGCGTCTAAAAACTTGCGTGTTGTGATATTTTCAAGAATATTAATTTTTTAACCTTCAGTTGGTATTGGGGACGTCTCATGGACCGGTGCGACTAAACTGACGATGGGAAACTGCATTACCGCCTATCATCTTGTAGTTTTCTATTTAATCACACACTAAGTGCTGATGAGCTGAATTACATGTTACGTAGCACGACTTGATATACCCAAAAAAACTTTGCCAAATTCAAGAGATTTCACCATTTTCAATATAAGTAGATACATCTCTCAGATGTCGTTTATATGACTCACTACAAATATACCATATTCCCGATCAATCATTTGTTTTTATTACAAAATGCATTTTCTCAAGTTTTATTTTTAACATGAGTTATTTATAATAAATAAGCCACCAAAAATGTTCATAATTGATGCCGTGAAATTCTATACCCTAGATCCCGGTCCCTTAACTGTTTGTTTGTCCTTGGTTACAAAATTCTCACGCTATTAAGACACCCCAAAATTGTTTCTGTCTCATTCTCTATCAAATAATGCCCATGGGAAAATCAGGATCTGTTCTGTTGCCATTCGTTTAAAAAATATAGTCTTCTGAGAAATATTGTGTGCGGTCAAATGCATAATGAAAGTTGCGATGCTTACAACTTTTGTCCTGCAGCACATATTACGATTTGTTTTATTTAATTGGATGCAAAATATTTATAAAGAGGAAAGGAGTATTAAAAAGGAGTTCAAATTTTGAAATATTATTTTTCTACTAACAGCGGATTTTTTAATGTCTTGTGGCCAAATATATCGAATTTTTTTAATCAAACTGTAAAACGAATCCTATCAAAAATTCTTATTTCTTTCACTGAGAAAGACTGTGGACAGGTGTTTAAAAAAAACAAAAATATGCAAATTGCAAAAAAGTAGGACTGAGCGGCTTTTGTGGCATTTTCCACTAATGAACGGTTAAAACCCCCATACCAATTGAAGGTACGTTGTGGAGCGATTATTATAGTTTGAATGTAGCATTTTTATATGCAGATGAAATATTAATATTGTGACAGAAAGATTTTTTGTTTCATTTTATACTTTTGAGTGCATCCGCTTGTCGATCTTGCTGCTGCTAAGCTCAAACTTTCCGTCAGACCGTAACCATGCCCCGTTTCCAAAAGCCATCAATTTAGGTAATTTGTCAATCTATAAAATACCTGGTTGTCATTTCTCTCCACAAATATACTTAATTCTTGCAGATTCAAACTCTACCTCAAGCTGTTTCTCGTGATGGGCGTTAACTGGATAGCAGAGTTCGTTAGTTTCTTACTGGGCGGTGAAGGCTACTGGTGGATACTCACCGATCTCTTCAACACCATCCTCGGCGTCTACGTTTTCATAATATTCGTGTGGAAACGCAAAGTAAAGAAACTGGTTGTAAAACGGTGAGTCTCAAAGCAGTTTGGTTACGGCAGATTCAAACGTTTAGCCTGATTGCGATGAGATAGGACGATTTAATATATATGTCATCGAGGTCTACGATACATTGTCGGCCCTGTAGTCAGAGCCGCTGGGAGCAGAAAAGCCCTGTTGTCGATTCGAAATGAGTCTTCTCGCCGGATATTGAAAGGATCTCGTGGACGATACTATTTTTTACGTTGAGACTTGGGCTGCACCCCCCTCTTAAATCCCTGCCTGGTCAGTGAATCAGTGGTGGACCCACATATAGAAATTGATTGGGGGAAGGGGGGGTAATGAAAAAGAAGATTTTATAATAGTAATAATTAAGGAATATGAATTTTTATAATAGTAATAACGTTTTTATAATGGGTCCCTATATCCAGTATTCACTAGTTTTAATAAAAAAAAATTAAAGTAGGTATTTTAGAGGTGTTTGAAAACGAAACAAAGGGCACCTATCCTACATTCATTATAGATAAATTCAAACAAAGGTATTATAATGAGTTTATTCAATATTTGTTATTATTTCCACATGAAATCATAGTAAAAAATTAGAAATGAAATGCAGTAAAACATTTAGAATGTAAATTTACTTCAATTTTTTTTACAAAAAGTGACTGTTAGGCTTTTGCAATAGGCGCATCGCAGTGACCTGCCAATCATGTTCTTGGCGTTATGCTTTCGTACTGATGTAGACACATTCGTAGATACCCGTTTGCTAGGTCCCGGACGTTGTTTATCATTGCCATACTTTTGAAGTAAGGTTCGGACAATGCTATGTCGAAACTCTAGCATATCTATATGCTTGGAGAAATTACGAGCTTGCAGGGTGCGTGGCTGACCGCAACGTCTATCAACCAGAAAATTAAGGGAGTATATCACTTTTTGCCCCTCATTGCTATTCGATAGGTACCGATTTTTGCATCCAACCGATCAACCCCTCCCATAATAAAACGATTGTATTGGTATACAACGTTTTTGTTTTTGAATAACTGAGTCATTACAGTTCCTATAGGTTCCATACCGTATTCTGGATAACAGAGTCACTACACTTATCGTTACAGTGTATGCACAAAAAGCCACTGTTTAGATCGAGTCGACTATCATGATACACTCAATGTTCCTACTTCCATAGCTTATCATCTTTCAAAGGACACTTCAGTGCTATTACCACGTACTGTACCCGTCACTAATATATTTTATCTTTCATTGGTGTTATCAGCGGTAATCCTGTGAAGAAATTGCTGCAGAAAACTGAGAATCTTGTTTCTTCGTAGACATTCTGAATCTCAGTCATTAGTTTTTGCACTATATATTGTCCTAACCCAGTACTATATGTTTTATAGCGGCCTTGATATGGGTCGGCGTATAAACAATATCCTAAGCGCAAGGCCACAATCCATATTTTGAATCCGAATCTAACAGGCTTTCCTACCATAGTAAGGTACAGCCATGCCTACCATAGTAAGGTATCATAGACTTTTCTTTGCTGATGTCCTTTTTGCTGAACTTCTTATTCAGTAAATAAAAAAGAGTGCCAAAGTAGTACGAATTTTCAAAATGTACATTTGTTTCGTCCCCCGAGTCCGAATCTGACACAAGTTTATTACCTGGAGGGTCGATGTATATGTCAGCTGCTGTCACTTCATCATCCGAAGCTAAATTATTGATGATATCAACAATTTCATTTGTGTTTAAGTGCCTGATCTGCCTAAAACACAAAAAAACAGATTCAGTACAAGTCTCCGGTATATATTTGCCCAAGTATCGTTTTCGAAACACGAAAGTTATAAACACATTATAGGTATTTATATATCACTATTAACTAATTTCAAAAACACAAATAAGTCCATAATTTACCCATATTTACTACAAAAATTTGATACTTCAACAAAGCTTTTCTCATTTGAATAATTACTGACTTTTTTTGGGAGACGACATAATTCTTGGGAGACGCAAAAATGACACAATTTGCAGTGCTTACTATTTCAATCAAGTGTCAATGCTGCTAAAATTCACTGATAATAGAAGACAACTCCATACTCTTGATATAGATGGCATTTTTTTGCATTCTACTGAGCTAACAAACAATTTCCGATGCTTTTACAAAAGTACTACCTCTTGTTTCATTTTCGAATCACTGAGCATATATGGGTTAATATGCATCTCAAATAGAATATTCAGTGATAGTCATTTCATATTTGCCTTTAATTTTTAGTGGTGTCATACCGTTCTTGCCTTTGCAAAATGTCGTGCCGCTTACAGAATGATGTCATGGTCTCTTTCACTCTGAGTTTTGTACAATGCTGCAGCGCAAGTTGTAACTGTTGCATCTCTAACTAAAGAGCGGACGATGTGCTGTAAACCTCGATGGTAAATCTGGTGTGTGTGGGATTTGAATGCGATTCATCTGTAGGGAGTTTTTCAGCTAACAATAACCATTGTATTTCCGCTTTGCATAATATTATAAACGTGTCACATGTACCTATTTCGACAGTTAAACTTTTGGATCTGCATGGTTTTAAAACGCGCGGCGGGGTGATTGTACATTGTGCCGTGTTCAAAAGTTGTTTTTCCCGACAGGATAACAGAAGCGCTGACGTTTCTAAACAAAACGCTCCCAGCACGATTGCTGTACAGAATAATCTCGGTGAGAATACAGTCGACGGCACACGCTTGTGGCGGTCGACGACCAAGTCGTCGCTCATCACTGCGACCTCAAATTTGCCACTTAATTAAAAATGCCGGGTACACCCTCTTATGTAGGTACATCGACACAGTGATCGCATGTCGACGGATACGGGCGCTACTAATACGACTTACGCATTACGTATTAACAATCACATTGGTGTAGATTTTAGTTGTTATTTTTATTAGAATGTCTAATTATATCATCGTAATTTTATTTTACACTTTAGAAACTGAATTTCTACAACCGTTCTCATAGATTCTGAAGCCTCTAGAATATTTACATTGGATAAAAAATGCATGTCGTCTTCATCTCTGAATCAGTAGATCTTTGATAGACACATTGATATAATATAATAGTAGAATAAGCACTATCTAGTTTTATAATTGATATTTCTTCAATGAAATAACTTTTTTATCGAGTTCAGATACACCACTGATTAACAATTAATTAGTTTTGTGACCATCGTTTACAATTTTCCTGTCATACTTAACAAGATAATTTTGGCAGGTTATGCCGACTGATCTACACACATGGCAGAGCACATACGGCGTGTATTATGAAATCCTCCTCAGTTGTACTGAATCAGCAGACCTACTAACGCATTCTGAACTTTAAGCAATGAGCTTATTTTGGTCAATTGAGTGATATAGATCTAACTAGTGATCCTGTTTTTTGGTTTCTTGATGTTATATAAATAACATTTGCCTCTGGCCATGGAAATACATTTACAGGTGGTGCCATCGTTTTATTAATTTCAGCAAATTTGCAAAAAAGCCGCTAAAGGAAAATTTGGCTTTACACGCATTAAAAAATATTAATATAAATAAATCTACATTATTTTATTTCCCTATCCAATGGCTAAAAATTAAGTAATTTTGGAAATCATGGTCACGCTCTACCTACTCGGTGAAGGTTTTCAAACAATACTCATATATGACTGTTCCTTTGTTGGGTAGTTCCTTATTTATTTCGTTTTAATCTCAGATTTCAGCACCTGATATGAATTTGTTCGCATTACTAATATATTTCACAGAATATTACCGCACCCGTGATTAACAATTATTTAGAAATAGATACTGGAATGGCATGGAGTTTTTCTTTGTTTAAAGTAATCCTTTCTTCTAGCATGGTAATCGGATCTCGCACCCAAGTATTTTTTACTAATAAAACCGTAGGAAAAACAGTAGTTTAAATATACTGTAATAGAACGCTTAAGAGTTTATTTGTGTTTATTCTATTTTTTCATTTCCGTTGTTTGTGCGCTTTTCTTTTCAGATATCACTTAGTCCGCTACGGCCGCGACAGCTCCAAGGCTCTGAGCTCGTCGCAGTCGGGACACACGACAACGTCGCACGTGGACGGTGAGCGCACGAGCAGCACTCACCATGACGGCATCAAACTGCGCGAGATTAGCAAGCGCAATAATGTGTAAAGAGATGAAACGCTTTGCATTTAACTCTCGATACCATTCCACCGAATGTTTACTTTTTAAACATGCCATTCCACGCCGCATCGCTCTCTCTTTCTCGTGTTAATGTTTAAACTAGTATTTAAGATGCGCTAAGTGCGAATCTAGTCAAATTAAGCCATTTATTTTTAGTGTTGACATTCCAGCTTGCAGTAATAAAAGTAAGGATTCGCTAGCTTTTAAAACTGAGGAAGTTTGTCCTCTCTCATTTTGTCAGAACAATCGGAAGATGAGTAATGCTATTTTTTAATACTCAATTTTTATCAGACTATAGTGCCTATTTTTAATAACAAAAATGTTGACTTTTTCTATAATAACGACGAAAACAATGTACTTATTGAGACAATTCTCTCGATGTAAAAAAATCTGCAATAATTGTCGCTTTTTGTATGAGTGTGTATATTATTGTCATTTTGTTTGGATGTTATTTTTGAATAAATAAGAGTATCAACATTAAATTTCTTTTCTTTTCCTTGTGCCATCCATGTTAGCTGAATAATGTTTTACAAATAAGCGGTCTTCATACTCGGGCGAATCCATCACCTCGAGGCGTTTGAACGAACTTTATTGTTATATCACTCCGAGATGAAACACAGAAAATTTTGACAAAAACAATCCACGTACCCAATAGCTCGTGAGATTCCACTCCTCACCGTAAGGCACTGGGAACCCAGCGGGCATCCTCACTCCCTCACCACCAGATATGGTCAGATTTCTCTGACCTCGTCTAGTAACAGATTGAAGTCGCTTGCGCAACCTCTAACTGTCGTAACAATGTGGCATTCGGAAATATGATGCCCTTTACTCAGCAATGAACACCTGAGATCGGGTGACCAACGGATCGTTTCCAAGGATAGGCGATGACAGGTCGACATCTGCCCCCGCGTATTAAGTCGCTTTATTCCAGACGCCCCCGGTTATTTGTAAGTTGAGCAACAGTGGTAAACCGGCCAATACATCAACCATCCAGGGCCGTCCGAGGCTTTCCCCCGAATCTTACCACATAGCGGGGTTCACCGGCGTTTAAAAGTTTATTTAATAAAACTGATGAACGCAAAACTGGTTGTTGTAATTTTAACCCTACATTACCCTTAGCTCAAGCTAGTCTGAATTTTTTTTATTGATTTTTTTTCTAACGGAGCCCTATGTTCTAATTCAATATGTTTAGTAGTTTTTTAACCTATGCAGCTTTCCTGCAAGAAGGCTACGCTGTGCACTCGGGACTGGGTAGCCAACAAGTCGTTTCTACTGTTAGGTGGCGTTTAGGTTGACACCTGTCCCCCGCTTCTTCGGAAACGTTTCCAAATGCACCTGGCAATTTCCCAGTTAAGCAGTGTGGCTAGCAAACTGGCCAGCGCGCTACCACCCAAGGTATTCTCCCGGATCTGCACTACTTAGGAGGGCAGTAAAGCTACATACTAAGCGGGGGCCGCGGGGGGGGGGGGGGGCGGGGGGGGGGGGGGGGGCGGCGGGGCGGGGGGGGGGGGGGGGG
>JAOPUG010000384.1:17606991-17617137 GCA_027564375.1 Micropterix facetella | reverse complement strand
AAGGATCAAACTTATTCCTTTAATTGAGGTAATGTACAGCAGCATTGGGTATACATTATTTTTACCACATCCATACATTCTACTCACGTTTTTGTACTTCAACGGAAACTTCACGACGGAAAAATATGGCAAAGTAATTTTATAGCCCTGCTTTTTAATATTTAAAAATAATAGAAAATCTCCACAAACAGAAAAATTTGACATTTCAGCGGATTTTTCAAAAAGTCTAGTGCACATTGCCACCGCTGCTTGGTCAGACTATACCAGATACATCATAAACTAATACGCAGGCAACATTACTGCTGATGAGCCTATATCACAATAATAATTATTATATGTGTTCACTGAAAAGCTATGCAATTTATTGTTAAAACTGTAAACATTTTTTACAAGGACCATTTCATCGGAGAGTCTGTTCCAATTGGATATAAAGCGCTTCCTTGGATTCGGTGCAGTTTTTGTGACAGCTTTGATGAATTACCTCGCAGATTTCTATTTTCGTTATGCGGAAACATAAACACTATGACTTCGCAATCGCAGTATACGAAAAGAATCTTAGAAGTCTCAAATGAGGTCTCTTCGTTCTCGTTGTTCCTTCAGGGGTTCAGAGATTGAGGACTCGAAGCCTTCCCTCGTAGCTCATTATTACCACTTTTGTATTAGGTCGCTTTTTTGTTTGTCTTTTGTCTGTTCAATACAAAGTTTGCAATCAATTTTAAACTGATTTCCTGATATCCGATCATGCTAAATTTTTGCAGACACATTTGTTTATGGTAATAATAAATTTCAATATACTTTTAGTTCGATTAATTGTGATTATTAACACATTTGAAATAAACAGTGCCATCTAGCAGTGGTGGTCCGAATTACGCTGCAAGCAAAGCGCAGCGCTGCTTAGCGACAGAGGTTGTTGAGCAAATGCAGCACCTTCTTTGCAGACATTAAAAAAAAACGATTGTCAAATGCATTTAAATGCAGTGAACACTTAATGTAATGATGCTAATCTGTGTTTAGGTTTTATTTTGTAAACTGAGTGAATTAAATTTTTGTATTGTGATTAAAAAGTAATTGACTTCCAGTAAAGTAATTGGTCTTCCAACATATATAATTTTAATACTAATAGTGAATAGTGCATTAGTGACAATTTCTACAATGGTCAAGGAGATAGCCACCAAACGTAAGCGATGACTAGAGAAGGAGCAAAAACGATAACAGAAGCTTCAACGGGAATCGGAAACAGAATCGTGCTGGATGGATTAAGAATAGAGGAGCTCGAAGGCTCAAAACTCAGTGGCAAGACGCCGTGCAATAAAGACGCAATAAAGGAGATCGACAGAAATCGTTTACTAGAAGAATCTGGCATTAATTTATTTTCATATTGAAATAAAATTTTATAACATTAATTTTGCTTGTTTCTTTACTTCATTTTTCAGGAAAATAACAATTAAACAGATTGATATATTATTGGTAGGTAGGTATAACAATTTTCTATTTCAGGTATGATCAGGTGAAGAGAAACTGTTATAAACCAGAAATTTTCCACATGTCTCTGTCATAATGGCATAAAGATGTTTCAAATCGATTGCAATATTTCATTACACAAGATTAGGAAGCAGAAAATAATTATTTGAATAAAAATTATTTTTTAATATACAATATTTTTAAAACGGTCTAAAAAGTATAATATAATTTCTCCTAGCCCCATACATAAAACGAAAAACGTGGGGCGCATGCAATTGATAATTAATTGATGCATGAATAGTTCATAGTTCACACCTAAGTCACTTAACAACACCGTCCCACGTATTCATCAATGACAATTCATCGCAAATTTATGAAAGCTCTTCAAATCCTCCATGCGAATTTTGAAAGAGCGCCAAGTTTCTGCATCAGAATGTGTTTATCGACTCCGCCACCTGCCACTTAGATCAAGTTTAAGAAAGTGTGTGTTCTTGAATACAAGAAAACCAAGGATCAACGATATCAAGTGTTGAGATTGAGCAGTTTGACTTTGTTCCAACATATTTGAGCGATAAGCAAATCGTCCAAGATAACAAGAGCAGGGTTATTATTTCCCAAATATGTGCCTATTTGAATTTAAATTGCGATTGACAAATTGCTGTTTGCTAGTAACTTAGATGTGAACTGTTAACTATGCATGGTTCAATTAATTATCTGCTGCATGCGCCCCACGTTTTTCGTATTTTGTATGTGACTAGGGGTTTTTTATACTTTTTAGTCTTTTTTAAAACGTGGTAAATTAAAAAAATATATTTTTGTTTAAATAATATTTGTTTCCTATATTATATTTGTTTTTTATTTGCTATGCATATTTTCTTTTCTATTCGTTTGGTTCCAGGTTCAGTCACTTGTGCGACCGTAATAATGCAGTATTCCATAATTCGGAAATATCGCAGATCCATAGCGCCCTTTACTCGGTCTACAACCCAAGATCGGGTGGCCAACAGATCGTTTCTAAGGATAGATGACGACAGGTTGACACCTACCCCTGCGTCTTAAGAAGGATTACACTTCCAGACTCCCCCAGCTATTCGCCAGTTGAACAAGGCTGGTATAAATCAACCAATACATCAACCGTCCAGGGCTGCCCGTGTACCCCCAGATTCGACAGCATAGCGGGTTCACCGGTTTAGTCCCTCTTGGAGGAGGGTGCCGGTGAGGAGCTTGAGTCAGGTCGACAAAGTTGACAAAATTGACACGAAGAAAGAATGATTGCAACTTTAGCTTTGAATTTCAGAGCTTAGTGAATAAATCAAAGATATTTATTTATAAATATATATTTCACCTGTGCAAATTATAGGCCAAGTCGATCGCGATGAGCAGTCCAGTCGGCGATGGATAGATGGACATATTGTCTGTGGTGTAGTCGAGGAATTTAGCTCTTGCGTATCGCTCAACGTCGTGAGAATCATAGTCGCCCCATCTCAATTGAACGTCGAGCCAATACTTCTGCGTTGTGGTATTGTCCATGGTATCCCTGGAGAATAATTACGGAATAAATAGGATTGCCACTGTTATAACATTGTTTGTGTCATGCTAAAACAACCAATGTGCAAATACACACTGCTGAGATAATCACACTTGAAAATTTACATCTACGAAAATTTCATTCTGATTCCAGCTACAGTTAAATGAATTTAATTGAAGATCCGTCTACAATATCATCAATGAATATTTGTTATTAATTGTTACATTTTGAAGAAAAAAAAACCAATGGTTTTGTTTGGTACGATGCCAAAATGACATTATTTTGAATTTTTGAAAGATGCAAAAAAGATTAATGTGACCATCAGCATTCCATTATTGTTATATGTGAAAATAACCAAAGCGTCTGTCACCTTGATGACATTTGTGATAATATTGTAATATTTTTTTTAGCCCTATGTATCATATAGGCTTCTTTGGCTTTTTTTTTTCCTTCATGCTCAGAAAGGGAGAACAAAAAATATCAGTCAAAAAACAGGTGGTTCATTTTGACCACTTCTAATTTAGTTATCACATTGGTCATTTCGACACCACATCCTTCATTTTATTCTAAGTATCAGATGATATAGTTACGCTCATGACTGACTGACTGACTGATCCCGTAACGCTGTAGACGCTGTGTAGTGGCAGGAGTGATGGTGGCGGGGAGGGGCTCGCGGTGGATACAGTGGCGGCTGTATTGTTCGAAATTTGATCTATTTGACGAGCGCCTCAGGCGCGCAACAAACTAGTGACTGTTTACTTAACTCATAACATACAACACACAACACATTGCCACCGACGATATGGAAATAATACAACCCGAATGACGAATCCTAGAAAATTGAACAGATAAGAGCTTGAAGTTTCAGTATCCACAACCATACACAATAATTATGATTACTTACCATTTATTTTTTAACAAATTTCTGACAGGAAACAACACTCAGAAAGTAAATTATAGAACTTACTTTGTATCGGCGAGAAGCGAAGGCCGTGAAACGTTCCACTTGTAAGCAGAGAAAAGAAGTATATCCGCGCAGGAAGAGTTCATCTTGTATGACTTCCTCGGATGGATCGTCTCTTTTTGCACCGTCTCAATCTCCAATGCGTCCAATTCTTGATCAAATACCTGTAATGAGAATAGTCACAAAAATCATAATAAAATAATAGAATTTAGTCTCTGAGTATCCCTAATTAAGATCTCTAAAATAATAAACTTACCTGACACAAATCCATCACAATTGACTCGTGCACCTTCTGCCACAAGTGAGCTCTGAATATTTGGATCAGCGAAATCTTGAGTGTTGGAATCTTGCCGTGCATAAAGATACCAGTCAAGTCTAATTGCACCTGTAAAAGAATAAAAAGAAGGTGTAGCGTAAATAATAGCTAGCTAAAGTGATGAAATAGGATTCACTGTCAATGTTTGTGAAGTGAAAAAACTCAGTAATCCGGCAGTAATTTAGCAATAGTATAAAAAGTGTAAGTTATGAAAGTGTTAAAGGGCGAGCATGAAATCCTCTGTAGAATCAACAATGATTCATAATGTGGTTTTAGAGGCAAATAAACTGCCAAATGCACAATAATCTATATTTAAGTTATTTATTTACCAGAATCTTATAAACATATCCAATTATCTAAACATTCATGTTATTACTATGTACTACTTTTTTAAAACTTTTTATACTACATACTATATATTAAAGGGGACCGGAAAGCAATATTTTTTTTTCGAGTAGCTCATTCACAGTTAGTTTAATTTGGGACACGGTCCCTTTTATTTAAATCTACAACCATAGCTTTTTGAAATAGTTTTTTTTTATTTAGGCTTTGGTTACTGAAGAAACAGCATTTTTTTCAGCAGCTTTAAGATAGTATTTGTTTTTCTCAGTAATGAAAGCTTTAATCAAAAGTTATAATTTTCAACTTAATTTTTCATGTAAAATAATCTCCTACAGAGTAAAACTCGTAACTTTTAAAAAATCGCATTTTTTTAGTTTTTCTTGTTCAGTTTGATAGCATTTTTATTTCAGCAGCTTTAGGATATTAAATATTAGTTTTTTCCCAGTAGCAAAGGCCTAAATCAAAAAGTTATAGAGATAATTTTCAACTCAATTTTTCATGTAAAATAATCACCCACAAAGTAAAACCCTGTAACCTAAAAAACCATTTATAGTTTTTTTTATACAAAAAAATACCACTCGAAAAAAAGGATATAAGATTCCGAACATACAGTATCACGATACATATCAATGAAATTTATCCATCGATCCTGACACAGAGATAGAGAGAATAATCATAGATTAGAGTCAAATATCATACCTGGAAACCGACATAGACATTGGCCCTGTTTATAGTAGGAGACCACCAAAGTGTAAAGCGACGGTTTGGAATTTGGTTGAGACCAGATCTCTGAGCATTGGTCAGTTTCTTATATTTCATCGACTCTTCAAAGCCGGATGCCTTCTCCCTGTAAGATAAAATGAAGATCTTTATATAAGGTAGAGCCAAAGTGGATTAAGCAAAATTTTTGTCACTATGAATTCATACTATTTCAATATACTCAAGGTAAAAGAGTTACAGCGCGAAGTGGTGTGTAAATTCTAAAAATAGTTTATCATCAATTGATAAGTGTATTCAACTTGCGTGTTTGTATTCTTATGTCATCAAGCAGGGGAACGGTCGGATAGGGGTCTCGAAGTTCATTCAGCGCGACCAAAGAATCAGTTATAACTCACAAAAAATGTAATTTCACAGAAATATTGAAAATCTCACTATTTTACAAGGTAAGTTCCACTTACGATGATAGCTGAAATTATTTTATTATTTACGTAGGTAAGAAATACACAATTCAATTCAGTACAATAAAAAAATAATCAATAACTTTTAGACCTAGAAAATAAGCATTGTTCAGGAGTTTAATGGTTTTGTTATGTGCAAATTAGTACCAAAACTCAGTGTCCCTATTAATATGACCACCTACTGTAGGGTATAGAACCCCAGAGTGGCAAGTGGCCTATCCCAATTTTATATTTTTACAATTTAATGAGAGCCCGACTGGAGATTTGGAAACCCCTATCGATTTTAGGCAGGCTGAATATGTGACATTTCCCAGTGTGGTTGGTGCGTGAGACGCGGACGAGGGTGGCTGTATTGCTAGTATTTTGAGTGTTTCATACAGGCTAGTTTTCACAGACTGTTATGAATCTGGCCTGCATAGAGTGAGACCCATCACTCCACACAGTAGATTTGGCCAGTCTTTTTCCTCCATCGCTAAACTATCCAAAACAATGTTGGTCAACATTTTAGAATTTATGTATGGAAGTCATTAGGCAAATTTCATCTCAAAGATACAGATGCGATGACAGAGGTATTTTATGGCACTCACCAGAAAAGACCTTCCCAAGTAGGGAAGTAAGTGCCTTTGAAGAGTGTGTGTTCTAGAATGCCCTCCACGCCTCCGAGCGCCTGGATCATATCAGTCCGGTAGTTGTTTAGATTCCACAGCTTGCCATCGTGCCGCTGATGAGTCCACCAGAACGGATTCTGCTTAAGTACCTGAATAAGGAAGAAATGGGATAATCACAAGTTAGCCATCCTCAATGAAAGGAGCCCACAACGAAAAAGAGCATTCTTAACGAAAAGAGCTTTAGAAAAAAAAACTTACCTGGTATTGTTTGAATTCAGTCCTAATCCGCCAGCCCTTGTCATAAGCGAGAGTGTGCCTGTCTTTTTGGAAGAGTGTGTTAATTCGGGGTATTCCTCGATCCCATGAATCTTCCAAGTCTTCTAGAGTGAGTCGCCTGGAATATAGTAAACAGTGCTACAAATCTTGCAATGGCCCGCAGCAGATAATATTAAATGCAAACAAAACTGTCATGGAATTCAACCTTAGGAGTAAGGCTTATCATACAAGGGGTGGATTGAAGAGACTTCTTTATTTTAATTATTTTATATTTAGGTTTCCGGTAGAAATTTTCCACGGGAAGTTTGTCCCTTATGCATTCCTAAACTATCAGTCCGATTTGAAAAATTCTTTTTTGCATTAGATAGCCTGTTTGAGGAATGTTTCCCACAGCAACGTAGGTTTCTCACGGGAAGTTTGTTTGTCCTTTATGCGTTTCCAAAACTAGCAGTCTGATTTGAAAAATTCTTTTTGCATTAGATAGCCCTTTTATTGAGGAATATTTCCTATTGGAATTTAGGTTTCCCATGGGAATTTTCCATCGAAAGGAAGAGGAACGCCACAAGCGATCGTAAACAAGTACTAAATACCTAACGCACCACAAAGGCACGTTGCTTGGGAAGCAATCATGAATAAATAATCTATACCTAATGGTCGCATTGCAACGCATGCCGGTACTTTCTAGTCCCATAGAAAGCAGGAATATGGAAAACAGGAACTAAAATTATATAGTAAGAAACAATCATGAAAAAGAATAAATTCCAATATTAAAAACTGTCTGGATATAACAATTTCTGGATATTTTGCTGTCATGTTTCCACTAGGAATCAAGTCTAGTTTTGAAAAAAAGACCTAGGCAAATACAATTTTAGTTCTTCGTCAAGCATATTGAATATTTTAGGGGCTTACGTACACAAAATGCCTCTGCCCAAAAGTGGTCTGCATTCGGAGAGTGGTCTTCCGAAGAGGCAGAAGAAGCCTTGGTATCAACCGCCGACGGTGACAAGCGGTAGCAGTAATATCCCTCCAGAGCGATGAATATTTGGATACGGAGATCTTTATTTCCACGGAGATCGTGGCAGGAGATCCAGATGGCTCGGTGGCATAGTGGCTAGGTCGCCTGATCTTACATTGTAGGATTCCCGGCTGGGTCACCATTTTCCGTTGGGAAAAATATTAACAGAATTGCACTTCAATTCTGTCGATCGAATGCAATAACAAGACACAATTACACACATGTTACATGCAAACATACATATAAACACATTTAATATGGTTGGTTGTAAGAGATTGTTATATGATAATAAACCCGCCCCTTGTGAAATTTCACAATAAAGAGTAGAAACAAACAAACAGATAGAAGAGGTGGGTTTGGCGATCAGGAATGAGTGGCTACGACTGATGCGTGCTGCTTCCGATCATTGTAAGCTCTGTGATGAGTCTCTCAGGTGGACTGGTTAGAGAAAATGTAGGATTGGGAGTCCTAACCTTTACAGGGAAAATTTCTAGTGCCGTGCGACATTCCAAGGTGAGTTTCGAATCGAGGTTTAAATAAATGTTTACTTTTGATTTGCTTTATTTCAGCCTATGCTTAAGATTGAGTGTTGCTTTTATAAACTACGAGTGGATTACCTGTTCTGAGCGTTAGCCTCCTGCCTCTTCAAAGCGTACTCAGCCCAAACCCGCTGCGAATCGACGAACTCTGACTCCCACGGTTGAATATAACGGTACAAATTGGGAATCAGCTGATCTTCATCGTGACTCATACCCGATCTGAAGTGCGTAATGCCGACATCTGTCTGCTTAGACCATCTCAGATCAGACTGAAAAATTAATAGTATATTAAACACATACTCAATATTAGCATATCACTGCTCAGACTCGTTAGAGAGCGCCTGTGTATGCCCTAAACTTAACAGCATAAACACTGAAATATTTAGGCATTATAATTGATAAGCATCTCAACTTTAAAGCAGATATAGAAACCCTGACAGCAAGAATACGTAAATTAATTTATGTCTTCAGTAAATTAAGCCACGCCGCAAGCACCAACCTGCTCTGGGGCGGTAAACAACCTTGTTAAGATTGGAAAAAGCTCAAAGAGCTATTCTAAAGTCAGCACGTTTCGCCCATTTAGCTTCCACACATATTATTTTATTTTAGCACCAGCCAATTTATAAACTAGATACCTAAGTCACAAGCAAATTTCTTTGCTACTTAGTTTAGGTATCCCGTTGATTAGAGAACTACAAACCTTAATTTTTCTAACTTGGCAATCAATAATTACCTTGTAATTTTGTATTCGGCAACATATATGTCAATATTTGTCAATATTAGATATATAAGCTTCATGTATTAAAGCTAAGTTTTTATGCAGAAATAAATTTATCTTATCTTATCTTAATAGGAGTAGGGCCGCAACTGTCTCATTTAAATTTTGTCATTGTTCGAAAAATTAAGAAAAGGCCGCAAAAGTATTGGGCCCGCAAATGTATGGTGCCGTATCTGTCCCGACACCGTCGCTCTGGTTTATTCACTATGCTAATGATAGGAAATCTTACACGTAAAAAGTATCATAAAAATTTTGTTTTTCTTAGAATATTGTTTTTTTTAATGTTTATAATTCTGAGTTGTGAGTAGTTATAGTCTTAAACGAACGGCTCTCCTATCTTAGATATAACATAGGTACGAATTTAACAGGGTGACAGATAGGCATACTTTTTTAAATGCCGTTTTCTACGCTTTGCGATCTCAACCCATTGTTTAATTGAAATCTCAATTACGCCAGCGTTAGCTCACAGGCTGACGCGCAACGTATTAAAATAGTCAAGTGGTAAAAAAAATGATTTTGCTCAAAAACAAATTCTCCAATTTTAGAACATTTAGAACTAGATTTTTTTCGTTGCCTGTCTGGATGGATGCCTGAATGAATGCATAGATTTCTGTCTGAGTCATCGATATTACAACTGTTTTATTCATCAATGAGAGGAGCTACTTAGATTTTGAGGATCGTACATAATCTATGTCAGGTGCCATACTAACAGACTACTGAAAAATCACATTTTCTGCTATAAGGTCACTATATATTTTTTATTAATTCGCAGAATTAAAAAAAAAACAACTGAATATCGAAGAAATTTTTGAAATCGCTCTACTCTTTCATGAGTTACAATGGCTTAAGAGGCCATAACTTAAGAACGCGTTGTTCGATTTGGAAAACTCTTTCGCCAATATGTATCGTTCATTGATGAAAGGAGCTGCTTACAAACGGACAACCGACAAACAACATTTTCATCCATACGGTTACCGACTTTGTATTACCTATGCATATTAATTAATAGTTGTCGAAAGATTTTTTTAAAAATTGGACTGCGTTCTTGAGTTACAAAAATAAAATAGATATTATTTTTTATTACAGGCGATTATTCTACATCACAAACTGAGTTCGATATCATACGAGTTTTTTTAATTCG
>JAOPUG010000384.1:17235470-17248680 GCA_027564375.1 Micropterix facetella | reverse complement strand
TCAGGCAGGACCCGAAGCCGGGCGATTTATCCTACTAACCTGGAATGTATATTGGAATAGATGAGACAAAAATTCAATAGCGTCAAATTCCTGTTCAGCCTCTAATCTTCTGAAGTGAAGGGAAACAAACAGTCTTAGGAATTCCGCCAGCTTATCTAAATATCTGAAAACAAGAAAAATATATTAATTGATTAATCTGAATATAGCACTATGACGTACACGATGCATATTTTGCTGATGATTTGAAACTATTTCTTAGAACCGGCAGTCAGCAGACTTGTGAAGCTCTCCAGCTCCATATAGCTGAAGGGTACCTCACAATTTGAGTTTCAATATATCCAAATGTGCAGTAATGACATTCAGCAGATCGGTCGCCCGTCTTCATTCCCGATTACAATTGTATATGATACGATGTGTTGTATGGGTTATATTGATACTGTTATTTAGTTGTAAAATATCTACCTAGTGGGATTATTAGTATTTAATTTGATAAGAATGTAACAAATGTAAACAAAACAATAGATTAGATTAATATGTAAGTTGTTTTGTAAAAATTAAGTAAGCAAATAAACAAATGAACACCACAAAAAAGAACTCTTATATATTTTTAAAATAGAATAATATGCATAAGCAAGGCCTTTTCATCATCTTCTCTTATGTAGCTTATCCAAAACCATGACAGTATAAGACAGTGTATGGGCAAAAGCACAAATTGTGTGTAGTTATAACAAGAAACGTATTTGTAGCAAGGTTTTGCTACCGTGCATACCACTGTATATAAACTCCTTCTCTGTATTGTATCAAAAGTGTTTTAATTGTTATGAGACTATATAGTTACGCTCATTACTGACTCACTGACTGATCCCGTAACGCGTAACGCTGTATAGTGCGGGAATGACGGGTGGCGGGGGAGGAGGGGGGAGTAAAGGGGGCCTGTGGTGGATGCGGTGGCGCGGGGAGAGGCAGCCCTTGTTACGTTCGAAATTCGATCTACTTGATCTAGTAAGTAATATTGTACCTACGAACTGTAAATCTAAATCTGTAACTATAAATCATGGAATATAAACCATCGATTAACTTTGATTCCTCCGAAGCTGTGTAAACCAATCGCACACCCCAATCCTAGTATAGCATCGACATACAGATTTAATATAATCTAATTAGATTTAAATGGAAATTGAGTATACGAAAAATATGTAAACTCTTTCATCAATTTGTTTAACCGAATTCACCCAATATCGGTTAAACCAATGTTTGTAACCATACTGTTAACACCAATTCTTGACTATGGTGATGTTTGTTATACATATGCCAATGAGTTTATTTTGAATGAGCCGGAGTTACAGTTAATACGTTTTCTGCCTGGTAGGTCCACCGGTGACCGGACCCTGTCCTATATCGAGCCACCACGTAGATCACCGGTGACCTGATTTCGAAATGGATTTGTAAGCTGTAGGACGGCCTTATCGTACATTTCTTTGTAGCAGGTGACCAGAACAGCGCAATCCTTCCACGTAGTTTCCAACAACCCATGAAATTGTTGAAAAGATAACGCAAAATGTAAAGGGATGAATAAAAAACAACTATGTAATATTTATTAGTATTTATTTATTTATTATATTTATAAAAATCATATATATAACGATAAAACTTAAGTAAACTGTAAGAAGTTTACCGGACCAATCTTTGCAATATGTTGCAAAAAAATATCCATGCATAATAGTGAGTGCGAGTGACCAGAGTTACGACCTGTCCAGCGCCCTGGTAACGAGTATTCACTTTTTCAAATTACGGCACTGTGTGGCCTGTGCCATCACGAGTTTTTTTTTAAATAACTACAGAACCCTACTGCTGATTGAACCCTAACTGATACCATAATTTAAGTTTTGACCATCTATTGTCACTATTTTTTTTAAAATCAAGTTAATTGCTTTCGTGACCAAGTTCACTGCACTCCAGAAATTTGCCTACGTTATCGCTATTCCACAACATCCTCAATAACCCCCCTTCGTCCTCCTATTCACCCTTTGGGAGGCCACGGACTTTCCCTTCGATAAAGTCGGGAAAACACACTCGCCATTCCAATACACCACTCTAGTGTTCACTCTTTTACAGGTACATTATGCGTGTTTATGGAATCACCTCTAACAGACATGCACCTTCACTGCTCACTTTCAAAACGTTGTTGAAGGAACATTTGGTTTCACACAGCTACTAACCTTATCCTCTCCTTTATCCTCCCTGGGTAAAAATAGAAAAAATGGCATGTTGTATCTTTTAACATTAACTTATTGGCATATATTTCTATTAATTTATTTTTTTAATTTTATGTGTACTGTAAGATAACAAGTAAAAATTAAGTTCTCAAATGGTCGACAGTAAGATATTGCTAAAGTGATAAGTCCGCAATTTGCGCACTTATAATTTTACAACCAATGGAACGTTTCTTATGTGATGTTTATTTTAGCACAATAAAGTTATTATATTCTAATCTATTCTATTCTATTCAACTGCAATATTGGTGAACTGATCAAATTTATTATTATTAAGTGTCATTGATAATATGTTAAATCCAAAGAGTATATTCTGTTACTTGTCAAAGGTATTTGATATGATAAACCTAGGGGTTGATTTTTGAGTCGATAGAGAAAATGTTGTATTCGAGATGACGTAATATCTCTATCACTTTCGCATTCTATGTTTGAATCTCAAATGAAAAGCGATAGAAAATTACGTCATCTCATATATGACATTTTCTCTATGGATCAAAAACGCAATGGTAGAATGCAATGGTAAAAGACTAGTCCTTCATAAAATCATATTTAATTAACAGGAAACTAAGAAACAGGGAGAAAATATCAACTATGGGGTACCTCAGGGGCCTAATGTAGGCACTGTTGTTTATTTATTTTTAAAATGACATTACAGAAGCAGTGTACTAGTTTAAAACTATCTATAGGCAGAAGATAATAGTATCCTAGTATAAGACAAAGTTAAAAATATTCCTAATTGCAAAATGGATGACTGCCTACAAAATGCAACTAAATCAAACCAACCAGAAACAGTTGTGATTCGTTTTGTCCACTTGGCAACTCAAAATATGAAATATCAGTAAATATAAATGATATGGCCATAGATTTTGTTAGGGAGACGAAATTACTTGTGTATTTTACATTGATACATCAAAGAGGCGAATATGTGGATATCAGACTAGCAGCTGGTCGTGGTAACTGATTGCCATTTTGTTGTTTATCTTTCCACCCATTCACTTTGACTCCCATGAAATAGTTAATCTATACTAGGGGCTAATGCAATAGAATAGATACTCACTCTGCTGAGACCTTATGAAGTTCGGCATCACGGGAGTGGGTGTGATTCGTGAGATGCCTGAGCAGACGCAGAGTGCCGTGTTGTAATCGAAGGGCTGTAGCGCCCGATGATGGTGGTGCGTAGCGCCGGTATAACAACTCGCACACGCCGCAGAGACCTGCCATACTGACAGCTTCACCATACTACAAAAATGACACATTCAAATTTTCATAGAATATACAAATCTACAGGTGAGTCATAACAAACTATGTAAGAAAATGGAACTTTAGTTAGTGCAGCGTTACCCAAACTATTTTTTCTCTGGTTCGGTTATTTTTATGCTTCCCCTTCGTGACCCTCATTTCTGTCGCTCATTTCTCATTTCTGTCACCACAGAAATACACAATGAGCAAGCCGATGACAGAGAGGAACAATGTGGGTGGGGATGAACAATGGAGTACAATAATACACGCAGGACGATTCATCACTCGTCTTACTGGATACCTGCCGCAAGGCGCTCAGCCCTGCAATGCCACACCCACAAAGCCAGGTCAATGGACCCGGCTCACATGAATCTCCACTAAAAGGCCAGCGGTAGATATCATAGGCCTTAGTCAACGTCCATCGACTGACTCACGACGATCACTCGTCAGTGCAGCGGTGTTTGCACTGACGAAAATACCGTGTCTCTCCCGCTGCCTGAACTATGTGCCACCTCGCTTGTTCATTTACAGTACAATTGCTTTAAACGACAAGTAGACAATTTTACAACCCGGTATTTTATTTTCCTGGCCCGGTGCAGAGTCGTGACATATGGGAAACGCTGCACTAGTGCATATGTAAACAAAAATAAAACATAGAATACCTCAGTTTGAGTAGCAGTGCTGGCCCAGTTAAACACAGTGGTAACAAGAGAAGGAGGGACATGAGACGACAATGGTAGCCAAGAAAACAAATGCTGCAGAGTATTTAGACATAATAAAATTATTTCTGTTTCTGTTTCCCTGAAATTACAACATTTAACTTTATAAATATTATATTCCTCATTAGATGTAAAGTTTAGTTAATAATAAAAATACCTCGATGAAGCAATTTTATTCGATGATGCCAACAGGTCTGGTAGAAAATTTGGAGTGCTAGCAGGACACATATCCTCACAGTGATTCGTAGGTGTAGGTGTGGGATTATTGTGCTCTTTGTCTCCTTTTGTCTTTGAATATTTATCTAAAATGGCTGCAAAAGGAATATACAATCAAAATATGCAACTATATGCGTCAAATACTCTTCGTTTAGAAATTTCAAATAGATCTGCATTCATCACTAAGCAATGACAGTCTGTCTGCCCACTAATAACTCGAAAACCACTGGGCCACTTTTAATCAAATTTATTCCTATGCAAACTCGGTTATTCCAATCTATTATGGGCTATACTGGATCGAAATCGGTTGACTAATTTTCGAGATACGAAAATCAAAAATGTTATGTAGAACATTCATTGCATTCAAAATGAAGACTTTGTGGGGGCGATCAAAACTTTTTTTTATATTGGTGCTCCGCGAACAATATATTGGTGCTCCCTGCACAATGAAAATTAGCGGAAATCAGTCTTATACTCAAACCAGGCAAGACTTCTGACGTCTCATCGTACCCTCCCATAAGTCTGCTCCCTATTGCCTCAAAAATATTGTACATTTTATTTATGAAAAGGATTAAACCTGAGGTTATTAAATCGCAACTGATCCTGTCACATCAATTCAGTTTTCGCAAAGCCCTCGGAACAGTTGAACTAGTGCTTCGTCTGGTTGCCGAGATTAACAATGCCTTTGAATATAAAGAATACTGCCCGGCTGCCTTTTTGGACATATCTCAAGCTTTTGATTGTGTTTGGCACGAAGGTCTCTTATATAAGATCTTAAAAGCTTTACTCATTGACATATACCTAATTACCAAATCTTACTTGAAACAGAGGCACTTCTACGTCCAGCATGAAGAAGAACAATCTGGGCTATATGCAACTAAAGCAGGAGTGTCACAGGGAAGTCTGATGGGCCCAGTCTTATACCTCATATACACCTTCGACTTACCGACGACCAAAGATGTCCTTATAGGTTCATTTGTGGACGATACGGCTCTAATAGCTACTCACAAATTACCAGCAGTTGCATCTGCTATGTTACGAAGAAGCCTTAATGAAGTTGCGTTGTGGCCGAAAGACTGGTGTATTAAGGCAAATTAATCCAAATCAGCGTATGTCACCTATAGCCTCAGACATGGCTCATGCCAGCAGTTGAGCTCAACGGCATACAAATACCACTTCAGGAAGATGTTCGATATCTAGGCATATATATACCTGAACAAACGTCTTACTTGGAAGAAACATACTCGTATATTCACAAAACGAAAAGCTCTAAGTCAACAACTCAGGAAACTGTACTGGTTAATGGCACGGAAATCCAAATTATCCATATCCATCCACAAACTTCTACTCTACAAATATATACTCAAGCCAGTGGAGCTGAGCTATGGGCCACAGCAGCCAAATCGAATATAGATATTCTACAACAATTCCAGTCAAAAAGCTAAAATTCTCTCAGTCTCAGAAGGTAAATGTTGACCATTTTCTATATATTTAACCCCATTTAAGACAAAACTGATAGCTTGCTGGCTAAGGCGGTTTTTTTTGTGTCTACGAATTATTTTCGTGTTTGATCGCACCATGTTTTCAAGGAACCATTCTCACGCATTACATACCTTATGAGGTAGAATTTGTTGGCTTTGTGGCACTTAAATGACCTTAACTCGATGGCACCAGATGCAGTTGTTTACCGCCAACTCTCATCGGTTTAAATTAAAAATGATTAATTATTAATTCTTGTCTGATAGCTAATATTTAATTCGATATTCTATTTTTTGTAGTTATTAGTCCATGTTGTTGAATTGATTTTACTATTCAATTTTTCTGTAATGTTGACCAGGGTAGCTAACCTCAGTTGGTTGTAAGTCCATAATCAATTTATTATATAGCTCTGATGCTGAAAATACGTAGTGTCGTTGGCCGTAACATATCCTCATCCTACGCTCCGGTTGTCTGTGTCTGCGTATCGTTTTAGTTCCATAATATAAGCGAAATAAATAAATAAAGTTACATTATGGGTGATGTAAATTTATTATGAAACACAATAAATATGTAATGAGACCATCACTTGAATTCAAGTGGTCGGGCGTGTACTGAAAACTCTCACAACACAAACGCCCCTGCGTTGTGCGCTCGCCACTGCACTAAAGTGTTCAGTGTTCTTTGCAGTCTATATTGGTATTGAAATCTACCGAACATACTTCTTTATGCGTGTGATTCCGTGTGCACTGACACCTAACAATATATCAACATCGCAGAGATGTTGATGCGGGTCAAACAACGGACACAGCTGGTTATTTTATAAAAAGTAGGAACTTACAACTCAATGTCTGTAATAGCTGCGGTATTCCTTTCAACAAATGCCTTTGAAGCTCGGATAGCCGCCCAGTAGGTATAGCGGCACCGTTATCCCTCGGAGATCCCAACTCTTCACTCATCGATCGAGCCAGGATTAAACCGAGTAGAGTGGAGTTGCCACCACCATTTAATAACTGAGAAAATAAAAGAAAAATATTTTTGATAGAAAGACACAAAACTGTAGGTACGGGTTGAATACACAAGTATATAATTAGATATATAGAAAAAACATACAACAGGCGGACTTATTGCATAAATTATGATCTCTTACAGCCAACCTTCTTGGAAGTGAAAGAATTTAGGTGCCAGTAGAGTAGAATAAACAGAAAAACTTAATACTTAACAAAAAATTAATCACATAACAAAAATGCCATTTTTAAAGAAAATAATTATTATTTGGAGAAATGTCCATAAGGAGAAGAAGACACGATAGGATGGGATGATATGTAGGACAACTAGGAATTTAAGGACACGAAATGGTTTTTCAGAGACATTGAAAAGTAGAAAGCGTTGATGCATTTCTGATATTGGACGGGAGCCGGTTCCATAGTCTAGCTGCATGAACGGTGAAGGAATATGTACAAAAAGAATAATTATAAGTATGACGAGCTATCCAATGTATATATTCCAATGTGAAAACTTCGTTCCTTTTATTAGGTAATTTGTATTTAACCAGACATGACATAATTATATCTTTTAGTATATTTTGTATAAAAAGTCTTTTCTATCATAATTTTTTATGTCATTACAGTAAAATTACTATTGTTTTTTCATTTTTGTTCATGATTCTCATATTTTTTCTCATATATCTTTGTGATGATAATTGATATTGTATGCCTTTTGGGTAGTGTTGAACTGATGTACCCAAAGATTTGTACAACCTACACTCAGTTGACAATAAACGATTTTCTTCTTCTTCTACAATAGATTGTATACTAGTGTGATACCAAAACAACTTTTATAGTCAAGATCAGTAACCGACTGTGCAACATTTTGAAAGCACTTAAATTTTACTTGGCCTATATGTTTTTTATCACTCAGAAGATAGTGAGCCGAAATGTTGTTAATAAATGTATCATGTATTTATGGTGTGCGGCAATAGCAAATCTCCAGTTAAGCCTTTGGGTACTATATCGGGCAGGCCAAAATTTTCCCCCGCAAGCAAACTTCTAACATCTCGTTCTAACATAGGAAGGTTTTCTTACCGAAGCTCACCTATAGTTGCAAAGTTTTCTGCGCACACCATCCTAATACAAGACGAAATCATATTACAACAAAACAAACCTCAATAATATTAGTAAAGAAATCGGGATAGAAATGGGGCCAATCGTATCGGGCAATGTCCACCATCAGTTTGGCCAGTTTGTTCCGAAGAAAATTGGGCATACTCTGGTGAGTATTCGTCAGGTAGAGCCAAAGACATCTTCGCAACTCTGACTTGTCTTGGCCTGGCAAGCTCATCCATCGCTTGTTAATTAGATTCTGAAAGATAATAATCATTTGAAAAACTAATGCATCAAGTTCACGTAAATTTATTTATTTTCGATAACACTATCTGGGTTTAGAAATTACATTGCCAATTGATATTTTTAAAATTAAAAATAACATTGCAATTCAAAATTACACATAAAATTATTTAAAAAATCTATAAAAAACTAATTACAAAATATAAATAGAAACAGAGCTGCCATGGAATTTACCGACTAGAGTTGGTCCATCATAATACTATTGTTACACTTCTGCAAGGTGAGCGGTGGACTCCGGACCGGCTGCAGTAGGTTTAGGAGAGCTGTCTTGCCACATGTGAGCGTCTATCTTACCACCCATTCACTCCCCGGGAGTGAATGGGTGGTACCCATTCACTCCCCCTTCAAAGCCATAGAATTTGAGAAAATGAAATCGCGGTTTTAGATACTTTTTTTTTTAAGGAGTTAATTATTTTCCTGGAGAGACCAAGATCCAGATATTTGACTGGGAGGCTTCGAGCACCACTTCCACCGCGCGAAGGTGAACAGTGAAGCCGTTCCAAGTGACGGCATTTGTGAGATTATGGTATTTTTTTATTTGTACTTGTGGTCTATTATTTGATTCCCATAGAACAGTTAATTCTACAATACTTCTACAATCTTCCGAGGTAGAGAGTAAAGAATTACAACTGGACGGAGGGCTGTGCATCCGAGACTTTCAGGGAAATTAATTATTAGAAAATTAAAATTCAGAACTTCGGTAATTTAAAAAATTAGAAATTCTTATACTGTGTAAGTAAAAAGTATGAAAATCTCTCTCAATCCCAAGTGGTGGGACAAGATGTGTCATAATGCCTATCTGGCATAATATTTTTATACTGCATTCAAACAATTTGAATTTATTCGACTATTTTTTTTTTTAAATTTGATATATTCTTTGTCTGTGCCTTCATGGTTGCGTCTGCAACTTAGTTATACCCAACAGTGTGCAAACTATGTATCTCCATAACTTTATCAATAAAAATCAAATAAATAAATATAGAAAATATCATGACACATGCACATGATCCAAAACGAAATCAACTGAGCATATCACAAGCACTCTTGCAATACGTCAAGGGCATGACGAATGGAATAAATAAGATGCAGGAAAAAAACGATATAAAAACGATCTTCAATCCGACCCAAAGTAAGGTCTCTGAGACCTATAAAGCAGACCAGAGAGACTGCAAACCAAGGGTGCAGCTGTGGGTTGGCTTATGTTGGAGAAACAAAGCGACTCAACATCAAGGCTGTTAAAAAAGTTCAGCAAGCGAATGTCAAATGATAACGTCACGAGCCACTAGATGCAGTTTTAAAACCACAACATGATTAGAATAAGGGAAATCAGATTATTCTATTTCCCCCGCAGGACTGGAACATTATAGAAATAAGTAACCCAAAACTTTCATACAGATACAGGTAACCCACTTCTTGAAATATTCTCAATGCCCATATCCGAGTGTCAAGATGCAAAACATTTAGAGTAAGTGTTTTTTGTGGTGTGTGAATCTCAAAATTTGCATGCCCTCCCCCGCACTGATACAATCTGCATAGTAACAGCAAAAGTATGCCGCCTATCCGGAGAAAAACAGCAGAGGACAACTGACAGCACTTCGTCTACCCTGGACAATGGTGATTGTAACATTGCCAAAACGTCGGGTGCTACAAACTTCACGGGGTAAAATCTGCTTTTGTCTCTTTTATAATGCTAACGAGATACTATACTAACCAGACAGCTAGACTCGAGTGACTTTCAAACTGTGATGAAATCTATCCATCTTTAGAGGGTAAGTATTGGAATATGTATTTATTTACTAAGTCTAAGTCCAATCTCAACGGTATAATGTATATACAATTATATTTAATGATAAAAAATACAAACCTCAATAGTTGTAAGGGAAAACATCTGCACGTACTGATTCGACGTCTTCTGCGTAAAGTATAGACAATGCTTCCACGCATCTCTCTGATTTATAAAGTTTTCCAGAACAATTTCGATTTCTCTCTTCCGGACGTTTCCTGTGGTCGGAGCAAAGAACTCCGACATTAAAACCTCCAATGAGGCCAGCGCCTCGTCCACATTAATTTCCCCCTGTAATGACAAATAGATAATAAATAGGGATGCAATAATTATTGGTTTACGGATTACGATTTCAATTCATTCGAAAAATAATTGCCGATTACGATTCTGATTATTGTCACAGTTCTGATATGATTCATCGATCCTTCAGTACTGTTCAACTAAGTATCTCTAGTGGGATCTATTCGTTAAGATGGAAAATTATCCGCGTTATCCCAATACATAAGTCAGGGGCGAAATCTGACGTGGAGAATGATAGACTAGTGGTGCTCCTTTGATCTCCAGCTAAATTGTTTGAGTCTATTATCCACATAACCTATATAGAACAGGTAAGTGGAAAGGTATGAGATACTCAGCATGGTTTTCACCCGGGACGTTCCACCACTACAAATCTCTCAGTGTTCACTGAATATGAGGCCTAACAATTTGACTCCCAGAGTGGTCATGAGGTAGATATCTAGAATAATAATTAACGATTTATAAATTGCCTGTAATGTTAATTATATCTTGGTAAATAAATAAATAAATAGTAAATAAAACTGCACATAATTTTATTGCACATATATTTTGCACATAAATCCAGATTTGTTCCTCAAACTGGTTACTGGTTCTCAAAATATATGTCCGCCCTCTCCTCGAATACTCTTACCAAGTGTGGAACCCTTACTTCATTAAGGACATTGGATGTTGAACTACCGGAGAAAGTGCAATGGCGGGCAACCAAGATGCTTCTATCCCTGAGGAACAAGTCTATGAAAGCCGCTCGGACGCACTGAGTTTTACTAAACTTGAGCCAAGAAGACAAAGAGGGGACCTCATCGAAACATTTAAAATTTTGAATGGTCATTACAACGTAGCCAACCTTAATGCAATGTACACAATGAACAAGAAACGAGAAACTCTGTGGACATTCCTTAAAATTAAACCGAAACAGTTTCAGTTTCAACCTAAGAAAGTACTTTCTAACTAACCGAGCGTTATCTCAATGAACGGTTTTAAAAATCTAACCGGTTTTAATAACTGAAGTTAGGAGTTAATAAGGAACGCACGTGCCAGCCGACAGCGCGTGTTACTTCATTGCCATTTAGTTTTGATGTTTGATTGAGCGTGTGAAGAAGTTCTTGTGGCTGTTCATTTATTGTTATAATTGATTTGTTATTTTTATTGCCTGATAAACAACGGAGGAAATCGTTCCTTGTGATGAGTTGTGTATACGAATTTTAATCGGCGAGGACAAGGTACTTCTTTTAACATTTTAAATCTTGGACTATTGAGCAAAAGAAGTTACTAATTTCTTATCCAAAACCTACATCTGATTTGTGTATTTCCCAGAAAAGTAAGTAAATCGCATAAAAGACAATTTAATAGATCAGTGTACAAAACTCATTGGATTGTTGGCTGTTTCCATTCCAATAAATTGTATTTTTGGTGTTGCATTTTTTTTTTCAAACGACACAAATGTTTGGAATACGTCTGGTTATGACAATCTAAATAAATAATTAGCTGGCGCGATAAAAAGACACATGAATTCCTAAAAACACATGAATGCTGTTATTTCATTTAGTAACTTTGGTAAACAACGAATTGAGACATCATTATCTCAGCAGTTAACTGAGGAAATTTCTAAACACAACATGCACGTCGACCATAACTGCAGTCTTTGTCAAAGATTAGTCGATATTGTTTGTCATTTAGTGCAACGAGAACTTCCTTTTAGAGGTCACGATGAGTCCAAAGCTTCATTTAATAAGGGATTTTTTTTGGAACTTGTATCACTTCTTTCGAAATATGAAATATTTGTGTGATTTTTTAGCCACAGTACAAAACGATCTGCGTTTTACAATTTTCATTACAGCAAAAAATTACCTCTTGCTCCTGCAACTCAGACGTACATGTCACGAACTATAAACACAGTTTTTGAGCAAAAAAAATAATCTCATTACTTTGTTTTCTGACATATGTGACAACCCGCAGGACGGGGACGGGGATACAATTTTAGCCGTTGAGAATTTTGAAAACTCAAACTCAAACTTTTTGAGCATTCAATTTAAATTTTTTCCTTCTCGTTTTCCACCGAATATTTAAAAATACTGATAGCTTGTACAATATTCTTCAAAAATCACAAGTCGATGTGAGTTACTGTAGCAACAAAATAAAGGAATTTCAGACTTGGTTATGTTTTAAATTTCAATCTGAATTTGATCACATTTATGAAAGCATTTTGCAAAATAACATTTTGCAAATAACTTGCTCCTCATTTGAGACGCAACGTATGCTGTGCTCGTACTGAATTCAAATGACTTTTTGTCCAGGTAATTGACAATATATTTTTCAAAATAAAGTTTTTCCAACTATTCAACGACAAACTATGCGTGAAATATCATTTAAATTTTCCTGCAGAAGCGTTAGATTCATTATTTGATATTTATGCAAACCATTTCGACAAACAAGTTTTAAAGAACCAGTTGATTTGTTCATATTCCTCTCTAGAATTGAAAGATCGCAATATTTCTGAAGTAATTGTTTTCATTAGTGAGAATAGCCTCGAAGACGCCTTTCCCCAATTATTGAAGTTAGCATATCTTGTCGTAACTATTCCTGCTACGAGTGCTTCCGCTGAACATGTATTCTCGTCTCTTAAGCGTATTCATACTTACCTAAGAAATACACAGGGTCAGGAACGTCTATCTGAGTTATCAATGATTGCTATTGAAAAACAGTCGATAATAGAATTAAAACGTTGGCCATCATTTTACTCGGACGTAATTAAATCATTTTTGAAAAAAGATAGACGCTTCGATTTAGAATATAAATAAGCTA
>JAOPUG010000384.1:17202103-17223495 GCA_027564375.1 Micropterix facetella | reverse complement strand
TAAGGCGGTAGGTTAAGTTAGTTTTTTTTAAAACAATTTTTCCCATAGCTAATTTTAGCTGCGGGGTCTTTAGAAACTCCACCCAATTCCACAACAGTGCAATTTAGAAAGACCATAGTTTAAAGGTCGCAGCATACGTAACGGGATAAAACCACAGCCGGGATGAGGACGTGATCATAAAATAGGCATCATTCTTGACAAGAACGTGGTCATAAAATATACTTAGTGATGAACAACAAACGTGCTAGTGATGTATCCCAGTATGCTTAATAAGTAAAAACACTACGCCGCATCTAGAGCTACTGTGCATGACAGGAACACAGTACAGGCTAAGCATCGTCGACGACCATGATTTCAGTATCCTAAATTATACTTCCGTGTTCACGTCATAAATGTTTTGTTGCTATGTTTTTATATGAAATGATGTTATGGAATTTTGCCATTCCGTCCGGCACGAGAAAAAACATGTTACGTATGCTGCGACCTTAAACCTGTTCTAGACTACACTGATGGTTGCTACGCCCCTCAGCGAAAACATTTGAACCATTGTCTTTTGGATTATTTTTATCAGGGCAGGTGCAGGTACTTCAAAATGTATGTTTCGTATAGTATCAATAAAATTTTTGCCTGCTGTGCAATCAGGGGGCTTCGAACCCACCAATTAAACCAGACCCTTAAATCAATCCCCTTCCTCCCTAATGAACCCTATGATCCCATGGTGACAACGCTGGTAATTTCCACCTTTTTACTGCATGAATGTGGGGGGAAAGAGTTACCAAACTCCACAATCGCTCTACACCACCACCACTCTAGCTCCGCCACTGCCTATAGAAGTGTATTGCCGATGATTAATAACATAAATTCAATTCAATGTTCCTTATTTTTTACAGAGAACCTATGGGAGATGGTGGAAAGAAGTACCATCGCATGCAGCAGAATATATGTCCCAGAATGATACAGTCGCCGGTGATGATTTCATAGGTGGGTAATTTTTATTTCTGTTAGTAAGGTATTGCTGTTGCCACCCGTAGAATTAATATCATGAAACCACAAAAAAAAAATATATTTAATGGATTATTGATAGTCAGAAAGGTCACGGAAATGGCAACAAGAGAAGTCTTTTTGGCCAGTCCGTAGTATTACATAGGACGGGCCATATAGTCTGATTCATGCTGTACGTTTGTTTGTCCGTATGTCCGAAGACTTCCGTATGTCTGTGGACCGATCTTCACTGAATTTGGTATGCAGCCTCTCTGGGTGACCCTAAGCACCACCAGGTGGCAGCAAATTCGATCCGAGTCCCGCAGGTCCTGCTGCAAGTGCATCCTAGTTTACTTGGCCTGGAGGAGGATCTGACCAATAGGTAGAGCAAGTATAGCGTATATGGGTATTGGTTGAGATCCTTCGGACTCGAGATTCCTTAGCCGTCCTCAGGATCGACCATTAATCAATTTTTGACCTTATCACAGTGCGGTAAGTCACAGCGTGGACTGTATTTTTATGTTTTGTTTTAAATGAATAATTTACGGCTTACCGCTTTTGTCGTGTACAGCGCGTTTTTTGTTTTTCTTTGATTTTTCTTTTTTACAGTGCCCGACAATTACAATTGTGTTACGTAATTTGCATTACTCGTTCGCGGCTCTGTTACGTTCACCGACACAGGGAATGGAGTCAGCTTAGACCAAGACGAAGACTGATTTTATTTTCGAAAAATACCCTCCAGCGGGCACACATCACCGTCTCTCTGTTCCCTAATAGGCTGACGAAACATATCCAGCTCGCACTGGGTGGTTGCGTGGACGCAGGGAAATCGCCCCATCCCCTGTCGCAGGCTCCCCCCCACGACCCCACGCGAACTCCTCGCCAACGCCGTCGCGCCGTCGGGGGTGCCGATTCCGAATTTTAAGCCTAACATACTTATTTACGTTTTCAAACCTATACAAACTCACATTATATATGTGAATCGCATTTACACATACGCCTTGAATATTTACACAAAATAAAACGATTAATTATTTCAGTTATTCTAAATAATTTATGACTTAATGCTATAGGTAAAACTATTCTAATGCATGTCGAATTTCGTCACTGGCCACGTCGAATCATCGTATTAGCACTGCATATTTAAAGCGCAGTATCCGTGATTCAATTACTATTTTTATATTGTAACGACAAACCGATACATTCCGACGTGATGCTTTGATTGATGATTGAGTGATTGATGGGACGGTTGCATTGTTGGAGTTAATCACCTTTCCCGGATTTCCAACAATGGTCATTTTAAGTTTTATGTGTGCGGAAGACCGTGGATTGCAACAAAACGCTGTCGCGTGCTGGGTGACCTAAACCCTCGCCTTTTCTTCAACCTGATTTATATTTGGTCCATTGTTTTCTGGACCGAACGAAACTGGGCGCTTGTTAGCCGCTTTAGCTGGCCGGACGATTTATGGTTTATTGTGAGGTCTAAAGGCATAGTTGGCCGAGGCGAATCATCCACCCACTCGGAGAAAACTATACTATTTTTTAACATAATTATTTTTATTCTATTTTTATCTAGCCTACTGCATAATTCTACAGGTATTTTTGAAATCGTGATGACGAGATAAACTTGTTGGAATAGGTTTTAAGTCATTTTGGATAAGTTGTGCTTTTGGCAGTTTCCGACTGCCGCGTCTGCCAAAATAGCAAAACGTATGTTTTGGGCCTAATTGTCTATAGGAGATCTCTTTTATTGTATTTTGAAACTATTTTTAAAACTATTAAAATTTCATCAACTATTGAATGTCGCTACAAGCTTTTTTGTAAGTGATCGAAAAATCTTTAATATTTCTAATTTAGAATCTGACGCCTAGAATATATTCTCCTAATACTGCGGAAGAGTGAAAATGGTACACCACCAGACAGACAGACAACAAACACACCGCCCGCGCCTAGCCGCCAGCCACAATACAACCACAAAATTTCTGTTCGATAGATAGATACCTAGGAATAAAATGTATTACCAAAAAGTCAGAATTTTACAGTTTTTTACACTTTTACTGCTTAAAACGGAATTAACAGTAGAAATAGCAAAATGAAAAGTTGCTTGCCATAATGAAATGCGTAAAATGAGATACGTGTCGCCTGGGGTTAATCCACCTGTTTCGACAAAAATAACGAGAAGTCAGAATGTAATCATATGGGCCAATGTTTGTCAAACCCTTGGGTTTTACCCCTGCTAAGCTTACCTATTAGGAACTTAGTTATTTCTTTCTTGCCTGAAGAAATTGTTTGAGTACTGAAGTATTTCTGTTTTTTAGCTTTGCTTATATAGCCCAAATTATCTTTCTTTCATCCACATAACTTTTAAATATTTGCAAAGTCAAAGACTCGAATTTTTGCAGGAGGCAGTTTGCGAACCACTGCTCCATTATCATGATTCTCTATATTATCTTCTGTGCGATTATACATTTCGCTATATATGTAAATTAGGGTATGTATTTTCTTTCAGAAATATCATTCACCAAAGCAGTATATCCTCTAAACGTTTGCATTTATGAGACATACAATCCTGGTGCCCTTGTAAGGATTTGGGGAAGGGGAAGGGATCGATGGCATCTTCTTTGGGAAATGAAACCAATCACCACAAATCTCCGCCCGAGGATCTTCAGCCCGGAAATCAGAAGAATCAACTGTGAAGTGAAGTTAGTTATACATTGTAATGAATAGTAATATATTCGCCTTGAAATTTCCATGAACTAAAAAAAAAAGAATTTAGCCGTTAGACTCACATATTGCTTATTTAATTGCATTTATTTTTAGAATTCTGAGGCTCGAATTCAACCACGATTTGCTGAATTATTACACAGAGCTTGACGCTGTTGCATTCACAGGGTGGCGGCACAAAACGGACGAAGAGAAGAAATCTAATATTTATTATCCATTATTTTTCTCCAGTAAAAAGAAAAAGGAGCCTATAATAGAAAAAGGTTTGAATTACTATTTTTCAAAATTGAAATAAGATATTGATGAATGAAGTAATAATAGTTATAAATTCCAGGGCAACTGATGGCTAAGATATTAGCTTCACATTTATTGGAATCAATGGCGGCGTCGACTAAAAAAGTTGAGGCGATTCGAAGTGCTCCGTCCGATACCAATACCTTGGGATATTTTCATTATTTGCCGGTAACTATTCTTACCATTCTTTTATTACCGTTTTTATCAACTGAATTCATGTGTTATTTTTCTTTCCACAGGACGAGACGTTTCTATACATCTTAAGTTTTTTAGATTTGAAGTCACTAAACAGATGTGCCCAAGTAAACAAGCATTTCAATCGGTTGTCCAATGATCCAGTCTTGTATCAGAAATTGAGCTTGAAACCATACTGGCACTGCATCAATTCAAATGTAAAATATTTTCTTATTTTCCTATAGTATATTCGGAGAGTCGACAAAGTACTGAGGGTAGTTGAGAGAGGATTTTATTTGGTCCTTATATTTGGGTAAAGCATACTGCATATTAAGTGTATTAACTATTCGCTCAGTGAACGCTATCGCGCCCGATCTTATCGGAGCTCTAGTAACCTTCTTGAAATTTTTATCATAAAAATTTATTACAGTATTTTAACGTCGCGTCACCCGACTAATTAGTGAAAACTGCCCAAAATAATATGTGACAAGAAGAATAAAGGTAGACCTGTCTCATCATATTATAAAAATAAATATTTAATACACTTTAGTCGCTAGTAATTGTTTTTCATGTTAATATTTTGTGTCGTCATTATTTTAATCGCCATAATAGATTCGTACATTCAATCATAACCAGGAATGGATGAAATACATCATAAATGTATTTAAACTACAAAATACAAACTACAATACCAAAAGTTGTAATTCAAATTACAAAATACAGAATACTTTCACCCGGTGTAATTTAAACATAAACTACAGAATACATTTTCAAATCGTATATTTAAAATATAAACCACAAGATACAGACGTAACAAATAAAAAAGTATCAAATCTAGTAACAACGCTGATCTTATCGCCACACTTTGAATAATTTAATTATTTATGATGGAATTCCACTTATACACATATATATGTTTGGTACCTTAAATCCATTACTCATGTCGATACATGAAACTGAATCAATTTTTTTTTTTTAAATCGAGACTTTTAAAAATGTGTTTGGGTGTTAGAATTTTGTTTACGTGAGATTTTTATACACGAAAAACTGGATAAAAATCATCTCCAACTTTTTTGGTCTAGGCCTTTATTATCGAGGAACATATTTTTTTGTTCATTTTCCGATTCAGATTTTTTTTCTCCGTAACAAAGGCCTATGTTAAAAAGAGTAGATCATTTTAAATCAGTTTTTTGCTTAAAATAATTTTCCAATAATAAAAAAAAACAATATATAAAAGAATAAAATAAACTTTTTTTATTTCTTGTTTTATGTACAGAATTTCCCCTGAAGTAAAGGATTTTAGATACCGAGTACCTATATATTTTACCTGGTGAAAATATGTATTATCATAATAGTCATGTATCGTGCACATTTAGAATATTATAAAATGGATACAAACTGCGATAAGCTGCATTTTAACAATATCTTAAAACCATGTCATTCAACCTTGATGATGTGAAATTTCAACATTTTAGGAAAAAAATGTTAAAATGTAATCAAATAATAGCATGCAGCCATCTGTGTTGTGGTGTTCTAGTTATACACTGTTGTACTTGTCGAATTTATTGATTAATCGTAGTTTAGAGAATTTGCAGAAAATGTATCAGGAAATAAGTTTTGGCTGTTTTTTAATGAAAATGAATGCTTTATTTAAAAAATACAATAAAGAACATGTCATTGAAAGAATTACCCATCACGAGCCACTACTTTCTCTGATCTTTCTGACTGCATACGAATACCATGTCAAATGAATGACTTGTATTTTGAGGTTATCCACTACTCAACTCATTTTTTGGCATCTTCATAAAAATGGAAGAGTTGTTCAGCCAGGCCATAAGTCATCGATCGGAATAAGTGGTAATCGGAAGAAGCAATGTCCGGTGAATACGGTGGGTGGGGTAGGACTTCCCATTTGAACATTTCCAAGTAGGGTTTGATCGGTTTTACAAAATGTGGCCGAGCTCTGTCATGCTGCAAAATTTCTTTGTCAGAAACACATGTGAAGAAACGCTTCGACGTCTCATGGCATCATTTCATACGGCACCTAACTTCCTTATTTTTTAATTATTACTAATGCTTTTAAACGTTTGTCAAGTGTTGTGTGATATACTTCTTGTGATTCTGCAAGTTCATTTTGCGTCTGACGTGAGTCTTCATCGAGTAATGCTTCCAATTCTTCATCTTTAAACTTTTTCGGTGCGTCGGAGTGTTCTTTTTCGTCAAAATCATTATTTTTAAATTGTCTAAACCAATCTCTGCATATTGTTTCCGACAGAGCATAGTCACCGTAAGTCTCCACAAGAATTGCATGTGCTTCATCAGCCAACCTATTTTGAAAAAAGTAGTGCAGTAAAATTCTCCGCAAACTACTTTCAATATTAATACTAAAATGATAAGATAAAATATTACACATAATGAGAGAAAATATGATTAAATATAAATATATAAGAAATAAAAAGGATAAATAAGATGGAACGAGATAGCGCATTTTACTGAAGCCTAGTAGTTTGTCGATTCCCTGAACGGATTATAATTAACAGTATTAGTAAAATAACAGAATTTTGTAGGTCTTGACAAGCCTCTCTTTGCGCTGTTCGTCGCTTCAAAAACTAGACCTGTCATGGTGTGGCAGCTGGTTGTCTCTCCAAGACGAAGATATTATCTGGTTTCTCGAAGAGCAAGGATCGTCCATCACAAATTTAAGATTAAACTGCTGCAAATTCGTAAATAATGATGTAATCGAATGCGTTTCACACTTCTGCCAATCATTACAAGGTACGTTAACAGGGTGACGTTGATTGATGCGCTATGTAGGCGAGTGAAAACTGTCTCACGCCGTCAGTTCACTCAGTCACGATTATCGGATAGAGGATTCTCCTATTCATTGTGTCTATGAATGTAGAGATCTACATAAGAGTCTTATTTAATAGACACCTTTCGTTTTACCTGCATCTGGACATCTGCAGTCGAGTGATCAAAACTTTAGGTTTCTGTTTTTAATTTAGCTGTATGTTAGGCAACTGTAATACAATATTGCTAATATATATAGGTCCCGCCACGGATCTTATGCCCTCGCACACTGCCTGAGATCACATGTATTGCATTTATTAAACAGCAATGCACCTAAACCAAGTAGCAGGCAGCCCGACCCAGGTAGCTGACGATGTTAGGGTCGTATGGCTGCTATAGTTTCATAAGGCAATTTGATTTTCTGTCTCGTGCAGAGTTTTGGATGAGTTTGGATTTTATATGTGAATACACTTTTGAACTAGTGTGCGAGGGATCAATAAATTTGGCATAGTGTATACTAGAAGGAATTTTTGAATACTGCTTGGCGGTCTTGATTCCGCAAGAAGCTGTGTATTCTCCATCGCTGGAGTATTCTCACCAAAAAAGACTAATTTAGTAGCCAATAGACATCTAGTAGCTAATTTTTGTGAGCTACTCGATGCTTCCAAATTTTGTAGATGTAACATTAAATTCAGCGCTAGTGACATAGCGCCCAACATCATTCTCACCTCCATCGACGACAGAGAACTTATTTCTAATTATATATTTTACAGTCAGCTGTTTACTGGTCTCTTCATGCTGAATCCAGTAAAATTGCTTGGTTCATTCTGCACTGAAACTCACAAGGCACTTTTGTTTATCCATTGATGGCATAGTTTGTTTGTTTTTACTCTTTTTGTGTGACATTTCAGAGGGGCATGCAGTGGCATGCCTAGAGTTGCTGAATGGGGCAAGCCTGACATACCTTTTTGTGTTTTTTTATGCTTTTTATAGTAAAAAAATGATACCTTTTTACTCTTTGATCTTTAGTTTAACGATTTACTGCTTGTGTCATAGATTCAATAAAGCACACTGAAGGCATGCTACTGCTAGACAGAATTTAACATATACTTATCTACAGTCGCATACCTCCGGTGGCTTTAAGAAAAGCCGTTTTATTTGATTGGGCGAGTGAAATCAAGTTAAGAAGTTGACCCTTGCTTGTATGAGTTGTGAGACTATTTATAAAAAAAAAAGAACAAAAGGTTATTAAATGTTACCTAGCTTATTTATATTCTAAATCGAAGCATCTATCTTTTTTCAAAAATGATTTAATTACGTCCGAATAAAATGATGGTGAACGTTTTAATTCTATTAACAACTGATTTTCAATAGTAATCATCGATAACTCAGATAAAAGGTTCCTGACCCTGTGTATTTCTTAGGTAAGTATGAATACTCTTGAGAGACGAGAACGCACGTTCAGCAGAAGCACTCGTAGCTGGAATAGTTACGACAAGATACGCTAACTTCAACAATTGGGGAAAGGCGGCTTCGAGGCTATTCTCACTAATGAAAACAATTAGTTCAAAAACATTGCGATCTTTCAATTCTAGAGAGGAATACGAACAAATCAACTGGTTCTATAAAACTTGTTTGTCGAACTGCTAACGTCAGAGCATAGCAAGCCCTGCTTGCAGTCCAATAGAAAAGTCGTATATATATACTTCTATTGTATTGCGATATTCGCCATAGGTTGAAACGAGACATCATCAAGAAATTACCGATTTCAAAGCCCCATTACAAGCCCATTAGTGCGAGCGAGGCGACTCTATGCGATGTCACTGGCATTCAGTGGGAATGACGAAGAGGAAGCGAGATAGAGTATCTTTCTGCTCACTCGTACTCCGCTGCACCTATCGCTTGGATTCGGCCGGCGCGCGTTAAAAGCGGATATTATTTATTCTTCTTATGGCGCGAATTTCGAATTTGGAAGGAGGTCGATGCTTTTTTTTAATTTTATACTTTGGCTCTTCTTAGCGTAAGGCAAGCCAGGCTTTTAGGCTTCTATGACAGTACCGCCACTGGGAAAAGGTTGGGTGCGAGTGGTGCGTTCGTAACCAGGTATTACATTTCAGGAGAAAAAAGTAATGGGTGCATATGAGGTAGCTATAGCTTATGTGGCAGCTTACGATCGTGATGGACGCTGCAGCTGATTTCTCAGGTCGACTGTTTACGGTATTGTGGGGGAGTTACCGTTGTAGAGGAGTTACCACTTTGGCGTGCCCTTACTGCCGGGCTTGTCTGGTCAGAGTAGATCAGTGTTTAGTATTGGGCATCGGTACTGGTGGCGTCAGCCAGAGGCATCATTATCATAAGGAAAACACAGAGTTTTAAGCTGGTGAAAGATTTATTTGAGACTGATTGAGAATGGGTGACCGTGTTGCTCGCTACAAACACTTCTCTGTTCGTAAAATGATTTGCTATCTGACTACATTATAAACATGACCTACGCACTGGCAACAAAGCGCACGGGAGATTTGAATTTCTGACAGGGCATACGAATTATACAATGTGACATAATCTCTACAGGATCTTTAGGTTGCGAGTGCTGACCGTTATGGGAGTAAGCTACAATGGTCCTTAACGAAGGACTAAATGCGGGTAGTGGGATGACTTTCCACCTCTCAACTTATCATCATCATGATCTGCATCCTCACGATTAAAATTGGTTAATCTTTTCAAATTACAGAGCTGGCCCTGAGAGGCTGCACCAAAATCAAAGACTTCTCCGCACTCATACTACTTGAAGACCTCCGACGGTTAGATCTCTACAGGACGAGGATTACAACCTTGGAAATAGTCAATATTGTATGGAGAAATCCAAAGTTGGAGCATCTGGATGTGGGGGCGTGCAGTCAAATAACAATGATGGATGACGTTGCTATGGTGCTCGGAACGAATTGCAAGCAATTGCAATCGGCCAACTTTTGGAAGTCAAAATCGTTGTCTTCGAACGGAATCAGCTCTTTGGGACAGTGTAGGAAGCTGCGTGAGATCGATCTCGGGTGGTGGTAAGCCTTTTTTCCTCTGGAGTAGTGGGGGTTCCTCGTCAGCTGTGGTTTTGTTAAATGCGGATTTTGCATATGTGCGCTTTTGACTTCTGAGGAAAAATATATTTTTCTCTGAAAAATGTACTTAAATTTGACATGGCACATGTTTATTTCTAAGCGACGGCAACGTTGAAGAACGAAGCATTTGAGAAAACCCTATGTAATTAGACATTCCGCTTGCTCATCCATATGATGCATCTCCTACTCGCTCGCACAGATACCGAAGAAAGCGGTTCTGCATTCTGCTCACACGGCATCGCAATATATTAACATATCTCATTCGCACCATCTCTCTTTGCAGTATGCGTTTGATTGGTTCGGCTTCCCCAATCAACTAGTCATGAGCTCCCTAGAGTGTGGCAGAATGACCTCCCTAGTTTTAAAAAACTCATTCAAAAGTCCCCAGAGCATGTAGAATGGTGGGGTAGGTGCCGTTAGGTCGGGAGAACAATGCAATTTTCGGTAGTCACCATGCTGTGGTCGAGTAAGCAACGAGGCTTTGTTGTTGAGACATTTTTTAAAAACGAGGAAAGTGTAGCGACGCAGAGTGCCTTTCGCAGGCTGTTCAGTTTAGCTCATCTCGACCATGAATGAATGATATGTATTCATGTAATGTGGATGTATATTGCGTCTTTACTTAGGAAAAATCTCAAAATGTACAAAAAAACTTATATTGAAAAACAATGTAGTCATGTTAAATGCAATTTAAAATTAATGTAAAATATGGATCAGGATTCAGTCCTCTCCAAACACCTCACACTCCTCTTAATCCTCGTCAATGATAAGGGTGTCTCTGTTAGTACATCCCAGGCCTGAGCAGTTGCAGAACATGCTTGAACAATTCATACTACTCTTTCTGCACTCACAGTTACATAGGCATTGGTTTTTGTATGCGCACATTGGCGGGATTATGTATAGAATCATTTTTGTTAGTAATTTAATGTAGATAATTTTTGTATAGAATAATGTTTGCGCTAAACCGCATAGTTTTTGAGATATTTGCGAAAAACTACAATTTTACTCGCTTCTCACCCCCCTCCCTCCCTAACTCGATGCTCAAATTATTGTAACTTTTTATTACATACTATGGGGAGCTAATAGAACAATATGGCATTGGAGGGAAACTTTTTTTTTGGATATTGGCATTTGCTCGTTTTTGGATCTAATTACACCGTACTATAACCACAGCGGGTGGCGAGGGATTACTACATTAAGCATTACCATATTTTTTTATATTTTATATTTATTATATTTCATGTTTTGTTACCAGTCTCTTAGCAGCGACATCAGGCGAATGGTTGCACTACCTATCCTGCTGCACTGATTTGAGAAAGATATTCCTGGCAACTTTACGAGGAATATCAGATTACGATTTAGAAGGCATTGTCAATTGTTGTCCTCTGCTGGAACAAGTGGATCTCATGGGAGTATGTGCCATAACACAAAATATATGCAATAGGTAAAACCGTTTAATGTTAAAAACATTTTTATATCATTATCAAAGACCACACTTAGATTATTTTCCTCAAACTTTACAATTTGAGCTTTGTACACCATTGCATTGTCATGAGGACAGTGGCTGAAATGAGGCAAAGTCAAGGTATAGGTCCCGCCACAGATCTTGATCCCTTGCACACTGGCTCAGATCACACGTATTACAGTCATTAAACACCGATGCACCTAAACCAAGTAGCCGGCGACACGAACCAGGTAGCTGGCGATTTTAGGCTTCGTATATGCCTCACAAGGCAATTTGATTCTCTTCGTGCGGAGTTTTGGATGAGTTTGGATTATATATGTGAATGCATTTTTGAGTTAGTATACGAGGGATCAATAAATTTGGCGGAGACTGCATGTAAGTAGACATCTTTTCAGACAGTCTTTCAGTGTTATACGTGTTGAAAAATCAAAAGCTTTTTTCAATACTGATATTAGAATGCCACATGGTGCTGGATCGCATCTCAAAAATGAATAGGGTCAGCCTGACATATGGGTGAAGGGACACACTGGAGTATAAGGGAATGAAGAGGTATACAAGCTAGAGAGAAAGAGCTCAGCGAAACCCGTTATCGGGTCTGAGCTAGTGCTGTGACTAGCAGAAGAAATTATGAGAACGACTCTGCGCATACATTTCACCATTGTCCAAAATACTCAAGTTTACGAGTCTTATAATGTTTATTAGCACTGGCTCGGTCTGAAGTCTCTCGCAGGCACAGTGTTATTTCGAAATCGATCATCCCATTATATTTTTAAGGGTATAATGGATTTGTAGGCTCAAGTTCCTGACACATATCTGCTTGGTCATATTTCACAGGCTTGCTGTGCTTGTAAAATTCTGCAACGAATCTTCATTCTAATTTACATTCCCTAACTTCCAAGGTATTTATATTTCTTCAATCGTTTTAATAGGTTTACTATTAAGATGGAATTTTATGAATTGAAGCGCAATACCCTTCTTATCAATACTAAGAATATATCGATCGCCCCTCTTACAATGATGGACATTAGAGGAAATGACCTACGACTACAATTTTTTCCTTTATATTTCTAGAATCCTAGCGGAATGCAAGCATTTGCGCCTTTTTGACATAAGTTTCTGCGATCAGTTTTCGCCGATGCAAATTCAGCTGTGGCGCGAATCGTATCCTAACGTCCAGATCAAGCACTCATCACACGGTAATTCAAATCCTGTCGACTTGATCAATGTCCTCGATGGAATCCACTGAATTCGTCTAAAGTGTTAAAAGCCATATATTTTTGTATACTATTTTTTTAAATTGCGGTTATGCAGAGTAAAAAGATCATCAGGCCTAATAAGATAGTAGGTACAAAGTAAAGAATAGGCGTTAGAAACAGCGAACATTCCCATATTAATGACAAATGTGCCTGTAAAATTAAATAATTATTATACTTTATGAAAGGTGCTTATAAAATTGTTGTGCAATTAATACTAATAAATATTATAATCAAAATAAATATTTATTTTCTCATTGATTATTTGACTAAACTCTTAAATTATAAGTTAAATGTAAGATAATAAAGTGTGATCCTTAATTATTTATTTAATTTAGGTATATTTTTGAAATACTTCCAGTGACTTTTTTTTAATGTCGGCCATGTTACTTGGCAACTAATAGCGACTGAAAACAAAAACATTTTATTTATAAATTTATGGTGTAATAAAATATATCTATTCTGAAATTGAATTATCAATTATTTTTACCTCGTCGCCGATGTGTATAGCCAAATGCGCATTGAATTCCCAAGTCCCAACTTCAATTTTTGCATAATTGTAACAGTCCACTAATATGCTTTTGCCGGTGCATTGGTTTTTGATTCTCTTGCCCGATATCACATCGCAGTAAGTTCCTGGCGGTAGACAAGTCTGCAAAAATAGAAGACAAATGTGGACATAGAAGACTTCACCGATCGAAGGTTTTCGATCTAATCATCAATCAATATTCCGTCTCATTGCTTAAAATTTCATTTCATTTTGTGAGTATTGTAAGTTAGTGGGTTAAATAGTGTTTAAATGAATTTTTCTGTACATTTCTTAAATGAAGCTTTTTTGATAAATAAAATTTAAAAATATTCTAAATTTAATAGCCTGCTACAGAGACGGTGCGGCTGCTGAAAACATAATTGACCTCACACCTCTGCTCAGCCAGGCATTATATTTTCCATAATTGAGAATAAGAGCTGATGGATGATTGCTTTATTATTATATGAAATTTGGAGTAAATCAACATGTAGAAATAATTTTATGTAATGTCAATTTTTGGCCATGCTACAGTAGAATACAAGGATTATGAACTTGTGGGATCAAAGTATTCCTCAGAAAACTAATGTACCTATATGTATGTATAATATGGAAAAATTATCCAGTTAGAATAGTCAATTTCCAATATTTTGGCATTTCGGGAGACCTTCCCAAAATTATTTAGTGATAAAATTGCAATAATTCGCAACCCGACTATGCACCTGTGCTAACTTATATCCAAAATAGTTTTTAACTAATATATTTTTAATGTAACATTATTATAAAATAATTTAAAACTAACAGAGATAGATTTACTTCGGCCCGCCCTGCGCGAGGCCAAAGTCTTACAATCGTACGAATAATGTAATGAGATTAAATCGTCTAAAAAGACTTTTATCGACGTTCCACACATCGAGATAGACAGATACCTACCATTTTTTTGTGGTGCAGTTGAACTCTATGACTTGAAAGTAAAATGTCCAAAAACACTTTTCTCAATGTTTCACATGTTCTGGAGTCCATCTAAACTAAATAAGAAAGAATGGCTGTCTGGATGTGTGGATGGTACTATGCACAATAACTCGAGTAAACTACATCCGTTTTAAAAAGGAGAATGGGAAATGTATGGGACTTGGGCCCACCCTTCAATAGTAACAATTGATATACCATAGAATATGGTTTTTCAAGTAGAACATTAGTTACTATTACGACTATGGTCAAATGTTATTATTTTCAGAGATACAGTGTCATAAAAGTCATCTCAGTTTAACATTATTTTATAAGGTAGAACATTTATTTCACTTCAAAACTAAAAATATTTATGATTCTTTCTCATTTTCTTATTTACATCATCAATTACAATTATATAATTTTTAAAAAGCCACGGGAGCCACGAATGGTTGTTATCTCCCAACTCCTAGGTTATGACATGTCATAGATAGATATGACGTGAGCGCAAGTCCCTACAGTTCATCGTCCGGTCAAGCAAGAACAATGATACTGTGTTTCTTCCAACTTGGCTTCGGTCAACTAAAATGTAGCAATAATATGTTCTTGCTCTTAGGTGATCATGCTCTTATGTTTTATCTTGCTCTTATGTTGATCTTGCTATGTTGATAAAATATTGTAATAATACATTCTTGCTCTAAGGTAGAACAATAATAATACATTTATTTCACTTCAAAACCACAAATATTTATTATTCTTCCTCATTTACATATTTACATCATCAATTACAATTATACTATTTTAAAAGCCGTGGGGACCACAAATGGTTGATATCTCCAAACTCCTAGGTTATGACATGTCATAGATAGATATGACGTGCGCGTAAGATCCTACAGTTCGTCGCCGGTCAAGTAAGAACAATAATACTGTGTTATCGCATTTCTCCCAACTTGATTTCCATAAATTAAAATGTAACAACAATACGTCCTTGCTCTGATACATATGTTGACCATGCTCTTATGTTGATCTTGCTCTTGTGTTGATAAAATGTAGCAATAATACATTCTTGCTATTATGCAATCATTAATTGGTTAGATTGAGATCACTTTTATGACAGGTAACTTGTGGTATAACTCCGAAAACACTGACATTTCACCTCAGTCGTAATACTAACTTATGTTTCATTCGTAAGTAAATTATTTATATTTCCCAAAACTTCCCATTCTCCTTTCTTTCGCCAATCGATAGTTATGACCAATGCGCAGAGCCCGGTTGATTTTGAAGGCTGTATGACCTAATTATTTTATTTTATAATTTAAACATTTATTTTAATGACGACCGTCAGTACCCTCTATCGGCCGATTGAGGAACTACCTGACCTCGGCGCATTGTAATACACCCCATCACAAATTCGATTCGGCCAGCCGCTAGATAGTGTCAAGTGGCACAATGAATTTATTATGGTTCACATGCTCGGTTCAGGTAGTTGTTTTAGACTAACCTGAATATCCTAATATATTGGTTCTTAACAGTTCCGTGTAGCCTGGGCTATAATTTCCCTTATGTCAACTTGGTCGGCTCAGCTCACAGAGCAGCTCCTATTCGGGAGCCTCCTCGAAGAGCGACCAACCTGGTGAACCGGCTGTGCGGGGATCCGAGGACAGAAACTCGGGCAGAATTGGACAGCTGGCGCACGGGGCAGGCATACCGGACGTGTTGTCACTGACTAATACCCGGAGAGATCTGAGAACGTATGTTATTTAAGATGCAGGGGTAGGTGTCGACCTGTCGTCGCCTACCCTTAGAAACGACCTGATGGCTATCCATTCTTCGGTGAGCATTGCTGAGTGAAGGACACCATGAGTCTGCAATATTTCCGAGTTTTGGAATGCCGCGTTATCACAATAGGTAGAGGTTGTGCAAGCGACTTCGGTCAGGGACCAAACAGGCTGGATGGAGAAATCCGTCTAAATTTGGTAGCAAGAGGGGGAGGCTGCCCGCTGGGTGGCTCTTCCCAGTGCCTCGCCGTAAGGAGTAAGTAGGTCTCTTGCGGACTGAGGTGGAGCTTGGTACGTAGATTTGTTTACGTCCATCCAAGTCTCTGCTTTACTTTGGTGTGATATAGTGATAAAGTTCGTTGAAACGCTCCGGGGTGGACAGGTTCGCCCGTAGCAGGTGACTTCAATATATATCCTAATATATTATACATACATACAAGAAAATAGTCATATGGGCTGAAGTTTGACAAACCCTTGGGTGTTCCCATATTTCATTCATTCATTCATTCATTCATTCATTCAAAAGCCACACATAACTGCATATGTAGGGACTATGACGCTTGCTCATTCATGTGACACTTCTATCCTACGCGCTCGCAGATACCCGTTGAAGCGCAATGCATTCACATATCTCGCTCGCACCGTCTCCCGTTAGTCATGTGCGTTGGCCTCCCCAATAGACTAGTAATTCAATTTGAGTTGTTTGTGGATTTCGATTAATATAATAGTATATAAGTTTAAAATATTATGCTGTACGTACAATCTCTTTTAGTTGTAAAACTATGTCTATGGAATGCCTAAATATTTATGATGAATTGCCTAAATGGAGTCCGCTAACATGGACCCCCTATTTACATTTCGTGCACTGCCATTTTTAACCCGCTGACATGGATCTCCTACAATTTGAAATGACCTCTGAAGGTCTATGTAGACCACTTTAGAAATCACTAATTTACACGATGGAGTCCAACCTATTAAAAAAAATCCTTACATTTGAAGGAAACTGAAGATATATGCGGTTTATCAGGTTAAATATTAATTCGATTATTGATATTATTTCCTCTCATTTAGCCATTGTTATTGACAAATATATTGATGAAGGTATTTTTCCTGATCTTATAAAATATAGTAGAGTAGTACCACTGTTTAAATGTATAAAAAAGACCCACAGAACTTAATATGAGACAATATTACCAGTCGTTGGTAAAATTTATGAAAAGTTTATTTTCAATCAGATGCGCTCTCATCGTAACAATCCTCACAACAGGCACAGCCCATTTATTACACAGCCAGTAATATGGAATTGACAAAGGATGCTCTACAATAGATGCTGAAGTCATGATATAGTTGACGCGTGGGAGAGATCACAGAATGCTATTGGTATTTTCTGTGATATCTCGAAAGCATTTAATTGCATGTTAATCAATTATTATTCAAATTAGTATAAATATAAATAAAGGAAACTTATCTAGTCGCGGTAGACCTGGAGCATTCTCACGTTCCTCACTCCTTTAATTCTTCTTTTAGTGCTATAATCCTCTAATGTTTCCTACTGTGGTATTGTTACTTAACGGCAGCCGCGCCTCTTGCTGCCAATATCGGGGGCGTCCATTATTTACGTGAGGTGTTTTTAAATAAAATTGGAACCCCCTTTCACTTGGTGAGATTTGGTGAAATATGGTGGGATATGGTGAGATTTGGTCTCCCCTCCTCTTCCTCCACACGTGAGATTTACCCTATCATTTTTATTTACCTAATTAAATTTATTTTATATGTTGATATACACTAAATACCTAAAAATTGTAGTAAAATATATTTGTGTGAATATATTAAACATTTTGTTTTGTTTTAAGTACTATTTAAATCCCTTTTTTATAAAATAAAAGAATTAACTAAAAGTATAATTTCTCAGTTATATATATTAAGCATAAAAGCAAAACGGCTTCATTCCATCACTTTGACGGGTTCCAAAAATCTAGCTAGTTTAATCCTGTCTATGCTCGGGATTGATTTTTTTATACAAAATGTTTAATCTGTTATAATAATGTATATTCTCTGAATTAAAAAGTCGACGAGAGATCTAGCTGATCTTGACGTGAGCAAGAAGAGCCTTAGAACAACTACCGGTCTCCTTACTAGACACACGACCCTTAGAGCGCATCTCTTCACCTTGGCTTGACCAAGAGCAAAGATTGTCGGATATGTGTTGAAGAACCAGAGGATAACATACACATCGTGGGTCGCTGTACGGGCCTTGTCCCGAAAGGCACAGTTTACTGGGACGAGATTTTCTCGGACCCAGCGTGCTGACCTGAAGGTCAGTGATCTGTATGGACTGGTAAGTAGTACCGGGCTTCTAACAGACCACTGACTCAACCACCCAGTGGATAGTTACAAAAGATCTCATAGATCCAGGTGACAACAAGGGCTGAAGTCAAGCCACCCGCTCATTTTACTACTACTACATACTTTTAATGATAATTTATTTAAACTGTAGACAATGTTAATACGTAGGTTTATTTTATTTTCTTACATAAATTGATTTGTTTAGTTATTTTATTTTGAAATATTTTTTTATTTAATAATTAGTAACTTCATCAAAGCAGAATAATAATAAATAAAATCTGCCTTAGAACAGGCTCAGGCCTAGTTAGACGACTTTCATTCATAACTGTGTCTCCACAAGAATCAATTTTTTGCTATCGTCTCTGATAAACTGCGGTAAACTGTACTAATTAATGTGTATAATACTATAAATAAATAAATAAATAAAAATAGTCCAATACCGCTTACCATAAAAGATTGATTAGTTTAGTAGATCGAGCATCGTGTTGATGTACAGAGTACAGGGTATTTAAGAAGCTGTGCAAATAAAATGAGAGACGAGTGGATAGTTTTATTTTATAAGGGAAGATATATTCAGTTCTTTGCAGTGATTTAGTCGGAGCCATTTTAGTTGATAATAATACGAACTGTTACCTAATGGTTCGGTATGTGACTTCAGTGTGTAATTTCACCTGTCGGTTACTTCTTCTACAGGTTTTTTCATGGATTCAAACAATATTTTAATATATGTCTCGTATTTTTGACCTGTAAGCATGTTAGTTGAAATATATGGTAGCTGTCCTGTCAGTTGGTGCCCGTTCGGAATTGTCTAAAATGGACTTGTTGAATATATTTGAAAATGAGTTTCCTCGAATTTGGCTACTATTGAATGTAAAGCTACCACAAAACATTGTTTTTAAACGTATAATCGTTCGACATTTTGGAATATTATCTTGTAAATGTGTAACATATTCTATCAACGGTTACGAGTACAACGCCAACGGCTCAAAATGGCCAAAATTGGGTTTGAACGCGTTTGAAAATTACCCCCTGAACCTAGGCTCAATAATGGTCCTAGTAGGGTCCAGTGCTGAACAATAATTTTGTGTATGTACCTACAAAGTAATAGTGCCAACGCAAGAAAAAAATAAATGTGGAAACGGAATGGGTTGTTTGTTTAGTTAAAATATTCAACTATCACGATTTTATGCATGCTCTATTGACCCAATAACCGGTTGTTAAATTTTCGCACTAACCCATATTAGAATAGACATACATATCATGATTCTTAAATTTATATCGATTCCACGACCGTGCTAACAACAAAATCGCGAGTATCAAATTAAACGCCCATCAACGAAATATGACGACATCGCGTCATTTGCACCTTGGGTCTTCCCAGAAATAGTCGAATTTACTTGTCAATTCCGATAACACTGCAACGCGTGGAATATTCAATAGGCAAGCAAAGCCCCGACATGAATAAATACATAACAAATCAAACAGGAAAACTGATAAAAACATTCTCGTTTTAAATGTCAAAATGGGAATTGGGGCAAAGAAAAAACTATATTTCGGTTAGTTCGAATTTGTTTATATGGTCAGCGCTATCTATCGGATTACTGCAGAACTATATATATACGCTATATTGATAGTTAAGCGACTTGTCAATAGATGGCGGCGTTTCATTTTTAATTTATTATTTGTAAAATATGCGAAACTGAAAATTAAATAAAAGTTTCAATAATAATAATAAATGTTACATTTCAGCGATAATCCTTTGTCAGCAATTTTTGTAGTATTTCTCCATAATACAAACACCTGAAAGCGAGGGAATCCCTCTTCCCATGTGCATTGCCTTATTTTCATAACGTTTGCCATTAAAATTCTAATTTTTGACCATTATTCATAATCACTCAAATTCAACATTGTGCATGAGTATACATTATATGCGACGAGAATCTTGAAAATGACATCGGATTTCATAATCTAAAGAGGGAAAAAACAATACTAGGTACAGCGATAAACAGCGAATAAACTTAAGTCTCCTGACTGAACCCGGTGTACGTACATTGTACATTACATGATACAGTTATGTGTATGTGATATAGGTACTTATGATAAAATGGAGGACGCACAACAGGTAAAATTATTTTATTACAATTTTATTAAGATGTGGCGAATTTACTTAAATATAATCAATAATTTAACTTACCGGTTGTCATAGCAACCGTTACCCATAGAAACTTCTTAGAAGTTTACAAACACGATATACTTTGTTTTCATCAATTGTATCGTCGTCATTTTATTTACTTTCTAAGCTTTTACTGTTCTTCTGATTATTGTGTTCTCTATAATAAATTAATACATAGGTGCATAAAATATTAAAAAGTGGATATTTGTGCAAATGATACCATCCTATCAACACAATTGGTGACCCCGACGTGATCCACCAGCATTCCTACACTGGTGACATCCGATAAACACATGGAAACAGAGAAAGTGAAGTAGAAGCATTAATGCCTAATAACGACCAAAAATATACTCCCCAACAACCAACAAGCTGATATTTGTCGGATCGGAATTCGTATACCTATCCGTTCTGGCCGGAAGAGTTGGAAATATGGTTCGCGTAGATAGAAGAGCAATTCACCATTTCCAATAATTATCTCATCCGACGGGACAAAATTTCATTACGTGATCGTACAACTAAACCACCAATTTTCGAAAGAATTCAAAGGGTTAATTTCACCACCTACAAGCAATAAGTAGGTATGAAAAATTGAAGACGGAATTGGTCAAGCGGCTCACAGCATCTAAAGAAAAACGGTACAGCAGCAGCTGGTGGTGCACGAATAGCTCTGTGAACGCAAACCGTCCCAGTTCCTGCGTTACTTGCAGAGCTTCGGCGGCCCGATCTTGCCAGATGAGTTCTGGAAAACAATATCAACAAGCCATCTACAAAGCCTGAAGTTACTATGTACCAGAAAGCAGCTTCAAAACCTGAAAAAGAAGAGACACTAACAA
>JAOPUG010000384.1:17108281-17120706 GCA_027564375.1 Micropterix facetella | reverse complement strand
CTTAAGAAGCGTACACTTCTAAACTCCTTCAGAATCAGTCAGTGACAACACGTTGACAACAATCAGTGTGCGCCAGCGGGTTCACCGGGTTGGTCCCTCTTCGGGGAGGCTCCTGAATAGGAGTTGCTCCGCAAGTTTAACTTTAAGTTGCGAGAGTTTTAACTTAACAGAGAGCTTCCAGATGCGGAGGTGTTGCTGAATAATTTTATTAATGGCTGGTGATGGAATATTGAGAGTCTATTCGATCTGTTTATAAGTAGACTACGGATCTTCAGCCGGTATTTTTTCACAACTTTTTATGGTTTTGGCAGTGGACTGAAATGGCTGTCATCTTTCAATGAAAGTAGATCGCTTCTGAATGAGGAAATCCAACGAAAAACTGTTGCTCAGGAAGGAGCAAGATCCTCAAATGCTGCTAAACGTCGATGTCGACAGTCAATCATTGCCGAATCATTGCACGAAAATGTTCACGTTCTCTCTTCATAGCGGACATAACCGCGTCGTCATCGGCAAATGTGGTTACACTGATGTTTTGGTTTCTACTCTTTATTGCGAAATTTTATAATGGGCGGGTTTATTATCAAAGGACAATCTCTTACAATCAACCCTAATATGAAGTGTTAATATGTATGCGTGCTTGTAACATGTATGTAAGTGTGTGCCTTATTTCATTTAATCGATAGAATTAAAATGCAATTCCGTAATTTTATCCCAACGGAAAATGGTGACCCAGCAAGGAATCGAACCCGGAACATTACAATGTAAGATCAGGCGACCTAACCACTATGCCACCGGGCCTGCCAACCTATAATTTGGGTAATAAATGAAAATTGTTAGGGGCTAAGTCCGGTGAATATGATAAATGATTAAGGAGTTCGAAGCCAGCATTTTTGATTGCCGTGATGGCAACATGGGATTGATGAGTCGGCGCGTGGTCGTGGTGAAACGATACAGTGAATGCCAACTTCTCGCAATTTTGGACTCAAATCTGAATAGTGAGCAATGCCAATCGATTCCTCTTCTTGACAAGTGGAACTCTCGCTGGAAGATTTTGAGATTCCGGGTTGTTCGAGACGGGCTCATAATGGCTACGTGGAGCCTGGGCTATAATGGTCGCTGTGTTCTGGTCGGGCCAGCTTGCAGAGCAACTCCTATTCAGGAGCCTCCCCGAATACGGGAACTCGGGCATGAGCTGGACAGCTGGCGCACGGGTCGGGCAACCGGACGTGTTGTCACTGACTGATCCTGAAGGAGCTTAGAATTGTACGCTTCTTAAGACAGGCGAAAGACAACAACCTGTTTATTATATAGGATTGAACGTCATTGGTATAAAGATGAGGAAGTCCAGGAACTTCGTTGGCGATGGGATTAATAAAGAGCGAAAAGAGAAGTGGAAATAGAACCGCTCCTTGTGGACCTTCGACCGGGAGCCCATTCGGATGCTTGATTGGCCACTTCTACACGCTGTTGTCTAGCTTTGAGATGAGTTGAACCAATTGATGACGTAATGATTAAAAAATAGACCAAATTAAAACGATAAGTCTGCAAAACGTTTGTTTCACGTTTTGCTACCATATTAAACTTCTGTAGGTAAGAAGCCACGTTTCTCCATCCCAATACGAACATTCCATTATAAATTATGTCCCACTGCAGGTATCTAACTTCCTAAAATTGCCTTTATTTGGACCAATTTGAGGAATAGAAAGAAATTTTAGGCGTTTGTAAATATTATATTTGCATTAGAAGCTATTTAGGTTTACATATTCAATATTTCTTATGGATTATACCCAAATAAATACATTTGAAACAGTGAAAGAAAATGCGTACAGTGGGCCCCTTTGGCACAAAATTTTGTATATTTTAGATGACTAAACTCAAAATCTTATTATTAAATTCTTATATATAAGGACTAGTGCTTCTTTCTCAGCAAGATTTCAGTTTACATACACAATTAAAAATAAATTATTTGTAGTTCATTCTCCTTACAAGTATTGTGAAAAATGTATTTATCTCCTTATAAAATACTAAAATTGTCAAGTACAAAAAATAAATTAAAAAATATATTATAAATAAGCACTCACTCTGGCGGTGGGCATTTAATGCCGAGTGAAACATAAGTCACTCGACATTTTATGGAAATTGCTTTCCATCGGAATGCTTAAAGTTTAGAGGAGGAACTATAAATTTCCCCACCACTCACTATAAATTAAAGCCGTAAAGACGCTCTGACACCACGTCGCGTAATTGTTACGGCATTTTTACTCTTTCCGAGCGCATATAAAATGTTACCTATTTTACTAATGAATATTTAGAAGAATTGTTATGTTACTATTGTTACTACTCTTTATTGTGAAATTTCGCATGGGCAATCTCTTACAACGAACCCTATTACGAAGTGCTTATGTGTATGTGGCATGTGTGTGTATGTCTTGTTATTGCATTGGATCCACATAACTCAAATGCAATTCCGTTAATGTTATCTCAACGGAAATGGTACCTAACCCAGACGGAAATCGACCCGAAACTTTACAATGTAATATTAGGCGACCTAACCACTGCCAGCAGCCTGTGTGTATTTGAAATCATAAAAATCACATTTCGGTTTTAAGCGCGATTCAAATAGTGCTAATCTATATGTATTTATGCATAATTTACACATAGAGCATGTTAAGTTCAAACTGTCGTCAGCCTGCTATGCTTTATCACGCATCAGAATTTGCACGGAGAGACCTGAGGTGATATCAGTCTATTACGCGCTGGTGGAATCACATCTGCGCTATGGTATTCTTCTGTGGGGTAAAAAAGCGCTCATCCGCGGTGTATTCACGCTACAGAAAAGAGCCATACGTGCGATAGCGGGTATTGGTCCACGACAGTCATGTCGTGAATACTTCCAAAACCTAGGCATATTGACTGTATATGGAATGTTTGCTCAAGAAGCTATTTGCGAATTCTATTCCAATAAGAGCTCGGCAATATCCCAAGAGAAAGTACATCGGCGTAACACCAGAAATAAAACCCATTACCTCCAACCGATCTTACCGCGTACGGCCAAATCAGGCGACTAGTCTCTACATAGGGCTCAATTTGTTTAATAAATTGCCTGATAAATTAAAGGCCATTAAAACAAAGATATTTTCAAGAGATCCATCCGGATGTACCTGCTTAAAATCAACACATATACGCACAACGACTTTTTAAAAATACTTTGAAAATAACTGAGTTAAATTGAATATCTAAATTAAGGTTAATTAAATTTGTTAATTCGTCATTCCTACACTACTGTAAATTGTTTTTTGCACAACTGTAATTTTGCAAACAACATCTTACTTACCAATGTAATTTACTGTATATCATTCGTTGTTAAATTGAGTAACTAAATTAAGGTTAATTTAATATACATACTTGGTCATTCCTACACAATTGTGAAGTTGTAAAGGAAATAAATATTCTTTATTGTATATTATTTCACCACGACCATGAAGTACGAATTATTTGAGAAAGCCATACACATAACTGCACGTATAGAACTATACCGCTTACTCCTTCGTGATGCATCTATCCTACTCGCTCGCACAGTTACTCGTTGAAGCGCAATATATTCATATATCTCGCTCGCACCTTCTCTCGTTAGTCATGTGCGTTGGCCTCGCCAATCGACTAGTGATGCAATTTGAGTTGGGTTTTGATTTCTTTCTACGACACTGTGACGTGTGCGTTTGTTTATTGCGATTAATATAATTTTATATAAGTTTAAAATACTACGCTGTACACAGTCTGTTTTAGGTGTAATACGACATTTACAGAACACCTAAACGTTTATGATGACTTGCTTAAATGGGGTCCGCTAAATGTGGAGCCCATTTACATATCGTGCATCCCCATTTTTTTCTCGCTGACATGGACCCCCTGAATTTTGAAATTGACCCCGGGGGTCCATATAGACCACTTTGGGAATCACTTTGGAAACCATCCAGTTACTATACAATGCGCCAATTATTTGGCAGAAACATCAGTTTTAATTATAGACAATTCATTAGGTATATATGTACAATACAACTGAAAAATATAATAACATTATATGAAAAAAAAGACTGCTTTTGTTCTTAATGATTAAAATATAATGAACAGTCAATGTTCACATACATCTTTTTTCTACCTATCCTACTTCTACTTATTTTTATCCTTCTGTCTGATACTTTTTTGGCCCAAAACGAATGACGGATACGATATTTTAAAATATATTACGTCAGAAGTTTCCCCCGTTATTCAGCGACGTGAAAAAATAATATTCCGCCAACGCGGATAGAAAAAGTGGAACTAGCAGCTACATCTTTTTGCTATACCTACGTTTTGTAGGAGGTCGGTAGGAGGGCCAGAAGTGCCAATTGGGCTGGATAACCAACGCGCGCGGTGCGGCGGCGGCGCGGGCGGCCGATTCCACTAGGATTAGGGTTACCATATTATATGCAGTAACACAAAATTTAAAGGATAAAAGATGACGCATTTAGGTCATATTTATGAAAAACAAGAAAGAATATCCAGAGCTGTGGCGATTACGTATTCCGATAAAGCAGAAATTGTATGAGTTTTTAATAAAAAACACTTTGGTAGTTTAAAAATATAAAAAAACCCACATTTACGTTACAAAAACAGGTGAATGCAAGTCTTTTCCTATTTTTTCACAATATTCGCAATAAGCTTTCAGTTGAGATTTTTAGGACCTCGTCAATTGATTGTTAGTCCGCCGATGGTTTTCCAAGTGACATTCTGTCAAGCTGGATTCAATGTGTTAACAATTTCGCAGTGAAATACGAAGGGGAATCGGTGCTATGTACAGCCCAAGGGGTCGTTTTAACGATATCTTTTATCACTCCGAGGCGAAACGCAGAGACTTAGAACGTAGACAAATCTATATACCAAGCTCCACCTAGGCCCGTAAGAGTCCAACTCCTTACCGCGAGGCACTGGGAATTTTCAAACCCAGTGGGGTATTCTCGCGCCCTGACTCCCAGATGCGATCAGACTAGTCCAGATCCCCCGTCTGGTCACAGGTTCGAGGTCGCTTGCGCAGTCCTCTACCTCTATAGCGGTATTCCCAACGAATATGGCGGATACGGAGCGACCTTTACTCGGCAACTCTCACCCGAGATCAGGTGGCCCACACTATCATATCTATGTATAAGCATTAGAGGTACCTACTTACCCCTCTTTCTTAAGGAGCATACACTTCTAAACTCCTTCAGGTATCAGTCAGTGACAACACGGCAGGTTTGCCCGCCCCGTGCGCTAGCTGTCGGTTGTTGGTCCCTCTTCGAGGAGGCTCCCGGATAGGAGCCGCCCCGCGAACTTAGCCGACCAAGTTGACATACCGGCCATCATAGACCAGGCTACACGGAACCGTTAACAACCAACCAACGTTGGAATAGGTATAGATAGGTAAATTTTCACTAAACAATCAAAGAGCGCTTCTTCACAGGCGACCCATTTAGCTTTCCAGCTGATAAGCCTTGGGGTTGGCTGGATTCTGTTTATGATGCAAGTATTATATTTGAAATAAAAGTTTACAAAATACTTCGGTAGTTACGGCAAGATACTCGTCTATTTTATTATTCAAGCCAGGCCAACGTCAGAACTACCAATTTTAACTCTGAATCTAAAAAAAAAAAGGTTTTCAATTTGCCCATATGTATATTGGCAGCAGGCACTAGAAAGTTTGTCTCTAATAGTTAGTTATTCTCCGCGCGCATTCCATCTCGACTGATTATCTAAAACTAATCCAAGAAATTTGTAATGCTAAATCAGCTATATTACTTGTCCCAATAATTAATTGGGTAGTATTTTGATGTTATTATGCTACCGCTTTGATACAGTTGGATTTATTAAGAGATAATTTGTTTCTCCCAAACCATGCACTTAGTAAAATCAATTCACTATTTAAAGTTGTGTCAATATTGGAATCTCCATAATATATGTATGCTTGTGTCATCCCAAATAATGTCACTTAGGAATATGTTAGGGCGGTTGGGTGGGCATTGATATATAAAAGAGCAAGGATTGGTCCCAGAATATTTCCTTGTTTAACTCCACACTTCATTTCGCACTCGTTGGAAATTACTTTCTTTAATCGTCTCCGTGGTTCCTAAGCTGTGCAACTAGTTTCCTATTTAGATAAGATAAGATAAATGTATTTCTGCATAAAACTTTAGCCTTAATACATGAAGCTTATATTCTTAATATTGACATATATGTTGCCGAATACAAAAAAAACAAAGTAATTATTGATTGCGGTTTGTAGTTTTGTAATCAAGGGGATACATAAACTAACAAAAAAATACTTGTGTCTTAGGTATCTTGATACCTAATGAACTAACTAGAGCTATTTGATAGTTACCCGTAGATACACATATGTTTGTTCACTTTAATGCCCTATTTCTATGATTCACCACGCCGACTGCTCTTGAAAGATCGCAAAAGATAGTTGTCTTTATCAAAAGGCAATGTCTTGTTTATAAGAACAACAAAAAACCGAGGACAGCATCTAAACGTTTATTTTAGTGTCACGATTCTGCATTTGTTGGAATTTGCAAGAAATGGAGAATAAATATGTTTTCATGAAATTTCTGCAGCGTGAAATACAACTTGTCAACTGGTATTTTTTCTGAAAATTACCTGCCTAACTTATTTAGTTTTACGAAACGATATTCACACTGAGCTATCTCAGTTTCGCTACCAGAAGAAAAATATTTCGAAGTCTTAAGAGCGGATGTTGTTTCTGAATAACATAAAAATTTGTTGCTATATCCATAAGTATTTACGTTTAGTCCTAAACCGTTATGTGTTGCACAGCGGGACAAATCGGATCGTGTGATATAAGCCAAAAGTCCAAAATACCAAAAGTCAGAATTACCGGGGAAATAAAATCGAAAAAATCCTTAAACTCTAACAAAATAATCAAAAAGGACAATGAAAATGAAAAAGCAAAGGTGGCCTAAGATCCTGGAGTCGGCATTTTGACCGCAGCCACTGTACAGTGAACTACCATTTGAAACTCTTGGAAAATACCTAATATGGGGATAAAAATGCGAATTCTGCAAATACAATTCAAAGTGTATGTCACCTAGAATATTGACACGCTCTCTAAGGAAGTCAACAATAGCCAACAACACAATGATGAGAAAAGACTCATCGCAGTTATAAGAAGAGGTACTGCTTGCATTTTATACATACAACCCATTCACCTTTCCACTATCTGATCTGCCAAATACGATATATACATACTACGTCATTTCGGTTTATCCGTAATTCACGCACATGTACGTGCAGAAAGAGCATCGTACGGTCATTTGGCGTCGTCATGGCAACCGGCAATGAAAACATACCAAACAACGATTTTCGATCAAGTTCTAATATGTATGTTAAGTGGTAGGTAGGTAGTATGAGTAGGCCATGCCGGGCTGCCCGTTAGCGGCGATGCCTATCTGCGAACTAATTGCAAGTCTCATGAATTTTCCATCGTGTTTGTGGTTCTCTTTTTATACCCTTTATTGCCTGTTACCACGGCGGTTTTATCGAAGCTTTTAATTTTCCCATATACAGTAGTCTGTCTATCGTTCTCTGTTTCTTGTAGGCTCCAGAGCTACTTACCAGATCTCTGAGACTTGGGTTCGTCGATAATCTCTGTCTATTCTGTCACATATATTCGGCAACTTTAGTCGTTCCATTTCACATAGCCCTTTCGCTTTCCACAGAAATTGCGGTTTAATGGCTTATCATTTAACTTTTTTTATGAAATACCTTTTTGTCAGCATATTGTCACAAATGCCATACATCTTTGAGTGTTTAGCGTTAAAACACGTATTCTGTCATTGTTAATTTGAAAATTTTAGGGATTTAATTAGTAATATAGAGACCATTATAAAATGTAAATAAATATATCAAAATAATATAGAGACCAGTATAATAAGATTGAAAAATTATTGGATAGGGAAGGTAAACCGATTTATTTATTTATTTATTTATTTAAAGTATTACACAAATTAATTAGTAAAGTATACCTTTTCTTATTGTATAGGTATATATGAGACGATAGCAAAAAACTGATTCTTCTGGAGACATAGTTCAGAATGAAAGTCGTCTAACTAGGTCTGAACCTGTTCTAAGTTAGACTTTATTAATTCGTATTCTGCTTTAATGAAGTTACAAATTATTAAAGAAGAATGTATTTCAAAATAAAATGACTAAACAGGTCAATTTATGTAAGAAAATTAAATAAATCCAATTATTGATATAATCCACATATTTGGATTTAAAACTATACTCAGGAGAGCCCGTCACCCCGAGGCGTTTCAACGACCTTTATCGTTATACCGCCCCGAGATGAACATAACATAGCCACAATTCAACTACGCCACTGCCCGTCAAAGTCCTACTCCTTGCGGCAAGGCACTGGGAAGTGCCACCCAGCGGGAAGCCTCATCCCCTGACTATCAGATAAAGTCGGATTTCTCCGTCCGCATGTCTGGTACCAGGCTAGAAGTCGCTTGAGCAACCTCTACCTACCGTAATAACGCAGCATTCCGTAATTCGGAAATATCGCGGACCCGTGGCGTCCTTTACTCGGATTGCCACCAGAGATCAGGTGGGCATCGGGTCGTTTCTAAGGATAGGCAACGATAGGTCGACACCTACCCCCGCGTCTTAGGGAATGTACTTTCCCAGACCCCTCCAGGTGTCTGTGGATTGACAACATAACCGGTATTCCCGTCTCGTGCATCGCCGTCCAGTTCCGCCCGAGGTTCTGTTCCCAGATCCTCCGCACAGCGGGTTCATCAGATTGGTCCCTCTTTGAAGAGGCCTCCGGTTAGGAGCTGCCCCGCTAGTTGAGCCGACCAAGTTTACATGACGGATATTATAGCCCAGCTACACGGAACCATTAGGAACCATTAGACATTCAATCAATGTTCAGTAAAGGTGCTCCGCAGTATTTCGGAGACCACATCACTTCTTCGCGCTGAGTGGACCTAATCAGTTACGACACTATCAGCCGCCCATACCAAGACCCCAAAATAATAAAAAGAAGAGGTGGCTCTGAGCAACTTTCTTTACCAAGACCCCAACATAATAAAAAGAAGAGGTGGCTCCGAGCAACTTTCGAATTGCTACTGTAAAGCTAATGACTAAGATAACAGTACAGAGATTGGCTTATTTAGATATCAATGATACCATGAGACTGTCACCCGTGGGTCGCTCGAATTACTAGGTCTATTTCTCGTAGACATTTAAAAAATAATATTATTTTATTCTAGGATTAATTGTGGTTAAAATAACAGAACACTACAAAATACAATATTGGTATTTAGTGTTTTAGGTGAAGGCATATAAAAAAAATATACAATATACATTCTTCTAAGAAATTTAAAGTGCACTCTATTCCATAAGAACCCGGTCTAAGCGTGGAAAATTTGGCGACGAATAAAATCTAATGTAATAATGAGATCGGATCAAATTTAATGTAATAATGAGAAACACGGTTTCTTTTCCGCACTCAAAACTCGATTTTACTTACATGGATGGAGACAAAAATGTGCCAAACAATAGGTGTTTTACAAGGAATTTAATAGATTTTTCGCGTGTGGAATTGAAACATGCGATATAATTGTCGTTAACAGCAGCTTAAAGTTTATTTCAGAGTATAGTACAATGAATTGATTTGCGAAACAACTAATAATTGATATATTTATAATAGTCTGATGTTGACGCTCTTCTCCGCTGCGATCAATCCGTCCCTTTCTCGTCGTAAACATTTCAGTGTGCCAGGCCGCCTCTCCAGTCGGCCGCCGGACGTACCCTTGTATGGTTGCTCCGCGGTCGGCGCTTGAGCTTAGTTGACGTCGTAATAGATCGTAAAAAAATAAATTCGCGTGTAAAATGGATTGTGTTTTTTTACTTATCACTCTACCTGCGCTCCATCCATCCACTTCTCCGTTGCGGTTGTCGGTATGTCTGCTATTTCGATGTTTCTAGAAACAACATATTTTTGCGCTCTCTTCATCTCGGTTGTGACATCCGTCCGTATTGATTTGTGTTTGCTGCATTGTAGATACAATTCTTATTTGTTTTTAAATATAGGTCTCTGTTATTTGTGTTGCGAAAACGGGTTAGTTCCTTCAACGTGACATTGGGCTGTGTCATCTCCTTTTCCTAGTACTGCTATGGCAATGTAGGTGGTACTTCCTGCCGTAGTCGTATGCTTCCTGTGGGCCAGCTTGGTAACTTTCTCTGAACATCCTCATCGTCATTCTGGCCGGTTTATCTCTCGGGCGGCTGTTGGGATGATGATGATGATGATGAGAGGCTTCGATTTCCGCATATCGTCTTATGGCTCCGGAGTGTTTTTTCCGTTCCGTTTCCTGTTAGGCTTGTTAGATCGATGTCTAGGCTTGTTGGAGTTAATAATCGATTTCAATAATGCAATATAAAGCCCCCGGTAAGAAATTTGATGGGTAGTAAAATCGAGCATTAACTAAAAGTGTTATGTTAACAAAAAACGTTATGTTAACAATAATACTTGTACTGCCATTTATTGTCAGGTACGTATATTACTGGATACTAGTTTACTCCTTAAGAAGCAATTTCATTTAAAGCCCCCGGTACGACAAAATTTGATGGGTAGTAAAATCGAGCATTAAGAAAATGCGTTATATTTTTTAAAAATGAATTAATGTTAGCACCATCTAAGCAGAATTTTTCAAAATATTTCAAAATTTAATAACTTTTTGTAACATAGTAATATATGTAGGTACTTGATAATAGATGGCAGTACATATATTATTCTGTTTCCGCCATCTAAGCAGAATGATTATTTCAAAATTAAATAATTTTTGGTAACATACTAGTAATATACGTACCTGATAAAAGATGGCAGCACATATATTATTCTGTTAGCGCCATCTAAGGGCATATAAATACATGTGCCTTTGGTTTTGGACTTTTAATGAGTAAACTCCAGTCGCACGTCGGAGCTGACACACACATTTTTTTTTAAATAACACATTCGGAATTTATTCGACATTATATTATATATTTGGCTCTGTGAATTATCAATTCTGACTGGTAATAATAGGCAATACATGTGCTACGTTTTGATTTGTGCAATGCGGACGTTGCTGTGTTCAAGTACTTTGACTTGGGACTGTGGTTTGAAGGTCTTCTGTATTCGCACTGATGTGAACACCGTCACTGAATGAAGGATATTACAGGGTTTTTAAATTGGAATGGAATCTATATTTTAAATAATGAAATTACTTATTTCCAAATTTATAATTAAAAACAGTGGAAATAAAATAAAAAAGACAGTGGTGCTATGCCTACACCCGATATGAGCGCAGATCTTAACTAATTCAATGTTTATTTTAAATAAATTTCTTAACGGCACTGCCATGTATCGGGAGTGTCAAGTACTGATTATAGCGGTATCTACACTGGTTTCCCTACAGCGAGAGAGCGTCAATAATAATAGCACAAATCCAATTTAATGAAAAATATGTAAGTCTAGTGAAAATTTGTGCTGAAAAGGTGTCCGTGTAAAATGTTTTCCAACAAAAATGATTACGGTAGTGTAGCGATATTATCCACCCATTTTTAAAATAATAATATTGCCAGACAGCTAATGAATATAATAATATTATAAAAATACGACAGTACGTCTTTGAGATTTAGAAAAAATCAAAGCCAGACAAAATCTCTACAGGAAGAAACAAGAGCGAATGGCAGATCTTGTTATCGTTGGATAGATAATGTCAGAATGGATCTAACCCTGTGTGGGGCCTACAATAAAGTTGTATGTCTTATTAAAATAATAGTAGATACCCATTAATATAGAAAATACTAAGAAAGTCAATACAAATGTTGTAAAATGACATATAATGCGAAATATCATCCGTGATGTGATTGAACCAATATTTACTACTATCTGAACACCACGTGTACTACTTTCTGGTATGTCACACCACTATACAGAATGTTACCCTCACTATATATATTGTTGTGGACTACAGTTTCCTTTGCTATACTCGAATTCGTATTGTATAAGTAACCTTACTTCTATCTGTCACTTCTGCTTCACGCAATACGAGTGAGTGATTCGACTCATGATGGGTAGAAAATAATAAAAAATGTTACGTTTTTCTGAAAATAAATCTATCAGAAAAAAATATGTTGCAATGTCGTTTTTCTTCTAGACTCAAAAAAATAAAAAAGTAATGCTATCAATCACCCAATAGTTGCACTATCTATTATAGAATATTTATCATATATTTCGCCCTGATATTGATTTCGTGATTTAGTTTCAGGTATATTTTTATTTTTAGAACGAAGTTCTTTAACGCGGCTTGCGGGGAGTCGACTAGTAGAAATCGACCACT
>JAOPUG010000384.1:17027010-17039154 GCA_027564375.1 Micropterix facetella | reverse complement strand
TAACGCAAGTGGCAAGTTCCAGAAACTTTCAATATAACCCACGTAGTAAGTAAGCCTCGGGGACATTTATACAGGGGAGTATAAATAAAAAAAAAGTCATCTAATTCAGTTGTGCAAAGACCACAAGCCATGTATATTTTCAACCAAGCTCAGCAGAAAGGTATGTTAAAATCATAACATTTTTTTTAAACAATCCGAAAACAACTACACATATTTTAAAAGTGAAATAAACATAAAACAACATAATATAATAAAAAATATAGATAAGTACAAATTCTTCTCTCCATAATGCATAAAAATAAATGTAGATTTCCATAGTATTCGATTTAAAATAGGGTGCATTTTGATTTGAGTAATGAAACGTCAGGGAACTTTAGGCTTCTAGGGTTTGTCCCCAACGTGCTCTGCTCCTGCAAAAGCTGAAGAAAAATAGAACAATTTGTTGAGCGGACGAATTCAAAATCCAATTAGCACGCTAAAGAATCTTGTTATTGATTGTGCTTCACGTTTATTTTTTATTCCAAAGCCTCCGCTTATATCCCCAACTTTTTAAAACCCCGTTTTTTTCTAATAGAGTAATAAAAATATAAAACTATTAAGTATCTCCGTAAAATAATATTGCTGCATTAATACTCAAAGGCGAAGGACTTATTTAATTAACAATGTTTATTATGGATTCGCGGCCCTTTCCTACGCCGATCCATTCGATCCGGACGTTTAAGTAGGCCTGGATGAACTCGATATATTTCTTAGCGTTTTCGGGCAGCTCTTCGTATTTTCTAATGTCGGCTATGTCAGTCTGCCACCCGGGCAGCGTCTCGTAGACGACCTCGACGTCGCTCAAATGCGTAATAGACGACGGGTAGTAATCGATCACCTTCCCGTGCAGTTTGTAGCCAGTGCATATCTTCAATTCTGGAAGGGTGTCGAGGATGTCGAGCTTGGTAACGCAGAGCGACGAGTAACCGTTGACGAACGTCGTGTAGCGTACGACGACCAAATCGAGCCAGCCACAGCGGCGTATCCGGCGTGTCGTCACGCCAATCTCGCTGCCGCGCGACTGCAGCAGCACGCCGACGTCGTCCTTCAACTCGGTGGGAAACGGACCGTCGCCGACCCGGGTTGTGTACGCTTTCACCACACCCACCGTGCTTCCGATGAATTTGGGGGGAATCCCCAAACCGGTGCAAACGCCGCCGATGCTGCAATTCGAGGAAGTCACGTAGGGATACGTGCCGAAGTCGATGTCGAGCATCGTCGCATTGGCACCTTCCACCAGAACCTTCTTCCCGTTGCAGATGGCATTGTGGAGATAAGAAACGGTGTCGCGAACGAGCGGCCTGATGCGATCAGAAAACTCTTTATATCTGAAACAAAAGAAATAACCACATATTAAATGCATGTTTCCGTTTCTGTAGTACAATCTCTGTTACTACCTATTCTGGACTAAGCCGATTTTGTATACTTCAGAACAGCATGCAATGGCTACAGATTCATAATCGCAGAAATCTACGCATCCTATCCATGTTGCACAATGTGATCACCAATCTCACCTCACCTTCTCATCTGGAGGTCACCCTGCTAGGATGTCACGGTCACCCAATCCGGTCAAGTGGAGGAAAACCAGCATTCCAACCCGTAATACTCACTCTTTTTCTGTCCATGCAGCTTCTTCCAAACATCCAAGGTGTTCAATCGCTCTCTAAGTTTGTTTCTTCTAAGAAATCATTTCCTTTCTCACCAAGTATAGCCCTTCCCCTTTCTCATCTTTATTTTACTTTGTCTGTGACGTATGTAGTATTATTTTGTATTTAATTCAGTTCCGGGTGACGGCATTTGCGAGATCATGGTATTTATTTAATACATACTAGTGGTCTTTTGGGATATTTGATTCCCGTGGAACAGTTAATTCTACAATAAGGGCCATAGTCTGAGATAGGAAGTAAAGTTATATCTAGACGGAGGGCTGTCGATCCGAGACTTTCAGGAAATTGATACTGTTTAGAGGCAGAATAGATCTCTAGAATCCAAAGCTTTCTCAATTATTGAGAAAGGTTTTGTAGTGGGATGTTTTTCGCCTTTAGAGCCATCCCGCACAAACTGTATTGGTGGTTTGGAGGGTACTGTCAGACCCCTTTTGGCACGACCCACTGAGAGGTTAATTACCTCACGAATAATAGCAAGGACTTTGTCATGACGGTAAGTGTACCATCCTTGATCTAAGGCCGCCTTTCAGCCAGCTAAAATAAAAATATGTTTAGCTGTGCAAGGAGTATTGCTACAAAGGGGATATGAACTATCCTCCAAACAGCTCCAACGAGCGAGGCTACTGGGGTCTGGAAGTGTATGCTGAAAGGCATTAAAATAATAATAATAATGTTTAAACATAAGAAGTACACTCAGCATACCTATTATATATAAATGTACAAGCAGTTAATCATTAACATATATCATTATCATTAATCTTATCAACATGATTTACTTAAGAGTTTACATTTTACAGGTGAAGTAGCAAATAAGTCAATGTCTAAGAATTTATTATCATATGAATTCAAGCCAAGAATTTACGTAAATGAATTCTGAACTGAATTTGTCTCGACAAGAGGAATGTGGAATAGTCTAGGTGTGTGTGTGGATCGAGAGGAAATATTTATTTATTTATTTTATCATATTCAGAAAACTTACAACAGTAATATCTTGATAACCAATACAATGTATATCTAAAAGTCATTTTTAAGTTTTCACAAATGGGTAAATACATTAATAACAGGACTAAATTTAGAATTGTTTTGACATCATGAGAGTGATTAAATAAGTTAAATGTTATAAATTAAAGGTAATAGTCTGAGAAGCGCATTGGATAGATAGCGCTTAGACGAAAGTATGCTGCTGTTAAAAAGGTCTAAATCATTACAAACTTTGATAATGGCATCATTTCAATGCGAAATGTATGAGTCGTTTGGAGTGATCCAGAAAAAAATTGTGTTTTATGTGAATTTCCAATACATAAATGCAACTGTTAGCTTCTCGTTCTACAAGACACAACTGACGGCTGTCAGTCAGCTTACTTATAACAATTAAAATGACTTTTATGTATGAATATAGGTTTATCGCGCGTTAATATTTGGCCAGCTCTTATGAGTCGTAATGGCAATCGATCGAACGCGAACAATATTTTCGTTTTAGTATCGTTGTTGGAAGCATTCCTAGATGGTCGTCTTACTTGTCTGGTTGGTTCAATGAAGGTGAATGTCCTTGAAAGGAATGGTATTGAAGGGATCGTTTTACGGTTCTGATGGTGTGTCGTTATTATATTAGTACCTATTTCCTATACTGTGGTAGTACTGATACTACATAATTGCTTAAATCGCAAAGTGCTAATTGTCTGAAAATATTGAGTTATCGCAATAATGCTACACATTGCTCTCACGTTTTTAAAGTTCATACGATATTGCGATAATTAATGCATTTTGACATTCAAAATTATTGGCAAAACCATTATGCCATTATGCCTCATACATTATTGAGCATAATGACACGTATGGTTGAACCGTGTTCTTGTTTGGCCATTATTTTAGTCAGGGAGTGTTATTTAAGGAGCTCACGTCTTTGTTTTTTGTCATTGCAAGAGATCCTAACCTAAGTCTGTAACATTCCATGACAATATATCAGCTAAGATCATAGAGTGCATTTTGTCATTTTTAATAGGTGACCAAAAAAATTTCAGCATTTATATTAGAAACGATTTCTCAAATTTCGAATACGGCGAGAAAGCAATACAAATCAGGATATGGACACGCGTTAACGAGGGCCTTAGAAAGTGAATCTTTGTCAGTTGCCACTTTTACTTTTACCTCGAGAAAGCATTTATTTCGCCTTGGATTTTGCTCATTTTACTTATCAAACTGTTTAGAGCATAACAGATTGGTTATAATACAATCGTCTCTGAGGTCAAACTGTCGATAAGCTCGTCGCCCCATATAATCTCAATTCGTAGTTTCATGTACTAATTCAAATTTTCTTTTCGTTACAGGTGAGTGTTTCATTCGAATTGGCGTAATTAATATCGTGAGTGGTTTGAATTTTAATCAATTTATTTTGGTTTATTTGTATTAATTTGGCAGTATGTACAGTTGTACATATATACAACTTATACATAATTATAACTCACTAATATAACAGCGAGAAATATATACCTATGTCTAGATTTATAATATTGTTTTCATTATATACTACAGTCCCTTGTCATATATATTATTTAGACTTGCGTGCCAGTACTGATTTAAGCTGTTCAATATCTGTAAACTTTTAAATAATGTTTTCTTAGTGTTTATTGTTAGTCATTGAGTTGTATTGTAAATAATAATAACAGGAAAAGTAGCGATATACATCGGCAACTTTGGTCAGGTGCGTGATTAGCTTATCTTATCCCTGGCTTATCGAAAATGGATTAAAACCTATTCCAATAAGTTTCTCTCGTCACCACAATACCAAAATATCCATATGCGATATCCTTGCTCAACCCATTGGTCAGATCCTCCTCCATGCCAAGTAAACTAGGATGCATCTGCAGTAGCACTTGCGCTACTCGGATCGAATTTGCTGCCACTTGGTAGTACCTAAGATCACCCAGGAAGGCTGCATGCCGAATTTGGTTAAGATTGGACTACAAGAAGTCTTCGGACAACCGGACAAACAAACGCTCAGCATGTATCAGAATATATAGCCCGTCCTACGTAATACTACGGACGGGCCAAAAAATATGTAGCCACTATATTTATGAAAAACGGATGTTATCGCATAAAATAATAAAATCCATAACTTTTCGTCAGAATTACATTTGTCGTCTTCACAGGGAGAATTGTGGAGGCAACATAGTTTCTCAATACTATTATTATATCAAACAACAGTACCTAAAGGTTATGAAGTTCATATTTAATTTATTGTATTTTTTCACTTTTCTGTCCAATGAATTGCATGGCATATTTTTGCACAAATAGCTAAAATACTTTTTAATTTTTTTATTTGTGTAATTATACGTACCTATTTAAAATTTAAGCGTTATAAACAAGCCTTCTCCTGGAGTTGGCAATACTAAATTTTCTTTTACAATAATAATAACAGGAAAGTAGCGATATACATCGTTAACTTTGGCCCGTCCTGTGGTTGGTAATCCCTGAAGGCCGAGCCGCACTAGGCACTGCACTGCAGCGGAACGGAGATGAACTGCGCGGCAAAGCATTCTTTATATGAAGTTGTATGGGATGTACCGCACTAAGCGGCAGCGGAACGGAACGGAGCGGCGCGCCGCGAAGCGACGCGGCAAAGTTGACCCAACTAGCAACTTTTGCCGCGTGGTGCCGCTCCGTTCCGTTCCGCTGCCGCTCAGTGCGGTATACCAAACGACGCGTCACAGGCCGTCAGCAAGTCGAAACTTGTTTGAATCGACTGAATAGTGTGTCTAGTCTTATTAAATGGGGCTTCATAATTTGAAACAACTCTTCAAACTTGTTTTGAGACATTCTGAAGTAGGTATGAAATCTTTTAAGGTCCATTTTGAGTCGTGGCAAAAGTGTATGGTATTCTCCTTCCTCATACCGTGATTTAGGAATGTCATGCAACCATATTTTTCTTATTTTTCTGGCTTGCTCCTGAATTTTTTCTTCCTCCTCACATAACAAACACACAATTATCGCTTCCTCATTAAATTCGTCCATCTTGCCCACCTGTTGCCGAGCGAATGAAAGTACAAAATTGCCACGTACTGTCGCGCCGCTGCAGTTACAGTGCGGTACACAAAGAAGTGTCGCGCCGTGCATCTCCGTTCCGCTGCAGTTCAGTTCCGCCTAGTGCGGCCCGGTCTTAACTCTTATCCAAAATGACTTAAAACCTATTCCTAAAAAATTCCCTCGTCACCTGGATTCCAAAAATACCCATATATGCAATACTTGCTTCTATCTATTGGTCAGATCCTCCTCCAGGCCGAGTAAACCAGGATGCACCTGCAGTAGGAACTGCGAGACTGGGATCGAATTTGCTGCTACCTGGTGTTATTTATGTCTCACCCAGAGAGGCTGCATACCAAATTTGGTGAAATTTGGCGATATTCATATCGGTCTACGGAAAGTTTTCGGACATATGGACAAACGCACAGCACGCATCATTTAGGTGTGTCGTCTGCTACAGGCGATCCCGTCCATCCCGGAACGTTTCAACGATATTGATCACCCCGAGGCGAAACGCAGAGACTTTGGACGTAGGACAAATCAACATACCAAGCTCCACCTAGGCCCAGGACCCAGTGGGCATCCTCGCGCCCTTACTACCAGATGCGGATCAGATTACTCCGATCCCCCGTCTGGTCACATGATCGAGGTCGCTTGCGCGGTCCTCTATCTCTAAAGCGGTATTCCTAAGTGAAATGTAGCGGATACGGGGCGACCTTTGCTCGGCAACTATCACCCAAGATCGGGTGGCCCACACTTTCATATCTATGGATAAGCATTAGAGGTATCTGCTTACCCCCGCTGTCTTAAGAAGCATACACTTCTAAACTCCTTCAAAATCAGTCAGTGACAACACGGCCGGTTTGCCCGCCCCGTACGCCAGCTGTTCAGATCATGCCCGAGTTCCCGTCCCCAGGTCCGCCGCACAGCGGGTTCATCGGGTTGGTCCCTCTTCGTGGAGGCTCCTGAATAGGAGTTGCTCCGCGAGCTGGGCCGACCAAAACACAACGGCCATTAAAGCCCAGGCTACACGTAGCCATTTTGACCCCGCTATACATGCATCAGACTATATGGCCCGTCCTACGTAATACTACAGATGAGCCAAAAACCAAATTTTTTTTTGCAATCAAATTTTATTTAAATACTGGCGCCACCCATGCTTATTATAGAACTGATATTGAATGGTAAATTGGTGAAAATTATGTCTTTCGAAATATTCGTTAGGATAAACATGACAGACACTTGAATGCACTCTTTCAAAGTTATAGGCTATTAAAATTATAAAATTGTACTTAAATGTGCTGAGGGTAAAGACTTTAGAAACAAATTATAATCATATGATTATTGAGTCTAAATTACTAATGTACTCTTTTAAAGAAATATCTGGAAATTAAAAGTGTCCATAAGCCATATTATAAAGTATAAGATAATTGCAGAACGCTAATCTATAAGTCGTAACGTGCGCTTTACTAATCAATATCTCAGGTTTCCACTTGGCAAAGAAGAATGACGTCACGTGCATCATTATATTATTACTCTACAGTAAGAAGGAAGGTCTTAAGTGGAAGATATAGATTTTAAGCTGTTTGACATATGATCAAAAGAGCCATGGTATCATATTTAAGAATACGAAACTATTTGCTTATAAGCTAAATGTAATGAGTAACGGAAAGGCCAAGTTTCTATTAAACGAATCGAATGTTTGTAAGCTAACTAAAGCAGGAGGAAATGTGTATTTTGTGGCTTTACATACCAATTTTTTCATAAAAATTATGTCAATTAAATTGATTAAAAAGTCAAAAATGAGCTCCGATCGTCATGAAAACTGGCTCGTGAGACGTAGAAATAATCGTTGATTCTAACGGTATATACGAGGGTCACGCTGAAAGTTTCTGGAATGAATAAGAAAAAATACAATAAATGTCCAAAAATCAATTTGTTGTTTCTTAAAACTTTATCCGTGAGCGTTAATACGCTTTTTCATAAGTATAAACCAATTTTCTTTACATTTAATCCACTCCTCCGTGGGGCCCTCGGAAACATGTTTTTCATATTCTTCGGCAACCTCTTCTGGCGATTAAAATCGTTGAGCGATTATTTGGTTCGTAATTTTTGGGAACAAGAAGAAGTCACAAGGTGCCAAGTCGCCATGCTATGGAGGATGGCTCATGAGTTTTACGTTTTTCGCTTTCAAAAATTAGTTTGTCAGTCTGACCATGTGAGATCTGGCATTGTCATGGTGCAATATGATGCAGCGTTTACGGTTGCTTTTACTGAGTACGTCAAAAACTACCGGCAAACAAATAGTCATATACCAATCAGCATTCAGGATACGATATGATTCTTCAAAGCAACATTAGTAGCCACGAGCCAGTTTTCCTTAAAAAAAGCGATCATCCACTTCTCGACACTACGCACGCGCGCCACTTTGGTTGGATTCGGCTCATCTTGAAAGACCCAAAAGGACCCAATTGCGGTTTTGTTTCAGCGTTGTAACTATAAACCGCCATTTCGTCACCTGTTACTATGTTCCTCGCCAAATTTAAAGACACTTCGTTGAATATAGTAATCCATTTTTTGAGCTTCAGTCAAATTGTATGGAATCCACCGCAAGCACAACTTTCTCTCAGCAAAATGTTTGTTTACGTTTAATTGTATCTAACTCATGCTTATGCCTAAGGATTGAATGATTGTATGTCCACCTGCTATGGGCGTTTCAGCGCACTTTATCGTTATATCACACCAAGGCGAAATACAGAGACTTAGGGACGTAAACAATCTACTTGCCACGCTCCACCACCTACCCGTCCAACGCCTTATGGCGAGGCACAGGAAATTGCCACCCTGCGGGCAGCCTGACCCCCTGACTCCCAGATTTGGTCGGATTCCTCCGACCACTCGTCTGGTTGCAGGTTCGAGGTCACTTGCGCGGTCCTCTACCTTAGGCAGCGGCAATTCCTAACTGGAATTATCGCGGATTTGTGGCATCCTTTGTTCGGCTTGCCACCCGAGATCGGATGGCCAGCGAATTGTTTCTAAAGATAGATAACCTGAGGTACCTACCTACCCCGCTTCCTTAGGTCACATTGCACTTCCAAACTCTTCTAGATATTAGTCAGTGACAGCATGGCCCGTTTGCCCGCCCCGTGCGCCAGCTGTCCAGATCAGCCCGAGTTTCTGTCCCCAGATCCACCGCACAGCGGGTTCACCGGGTTGGTCCCTCTTCGAGGAGGATAGGAACTGCTCCGCGAGCTGAGCCGACCAAAAGACATAACGGCCATCATAGCCCAGGCTACACAGAACTTAAGGATGCCTAAGGATGTCCGAATTTCATGGTAGGTCACATGCATATCTGTTTCGATCATACGGTGTACAGAACCGATATTTTTGTTGTTGACAGCGGTTGCCGGCGATCTTCAAGAAATTCGTCACTGAGATTGATTTGACCGCGTTTGAATTCTACAAACCAGCTAAAAATTATTGTCTTGCTTGGTGATTTATTGCCAAAAGTTTCAAGCCGGGCTAGGCCCCATTGAGCTGCTAAATTACACTTAAAATCGTAGAAAATCATACAGTGACCATTTTCACAAGTTAAATCCATCGTAATGCAGATATGATTTTTCGAAAATGAGAAAACTAATGACAGCTATATGAAACAATGTAATTATTTAAAAAAAAATGTTTATGTAAGTGGCCAATTCCGGAATGTTTCAGTGTGAGCTATGTATAATCACATACATTGTGTCGTTGAGTCACATTGTCTTTCAACCATTAAAATCATACTTTATACAAAATCAAAACTTTGGCAACCTTAGATTATGTATGAGTTTTATTCACCAATAAAAGATATTTTGAAAATGATTACACGTGTTCACATTAATTAGCACACTATTGTAGCTACGGCTCATATGTATAACGTAGATTGTGACGATTAGGTACCTATAATAAATTGCCCAAGTCAATAAAAAGTGAACGTTCTCGTGACTTTCAAGTGAATCACAGGAAACACTAATTGCCTTAGATAAATTTGCTTAAATGTTAGTAATAAAATTATTGAGTCAGGATTAAAATACTTTTTCACCTTGACCAACGTTATAAAGCAACACTAATAAATACTAAAATATACTACAAATCGTCTATTATAAGATATAAAATAAATAGTATAGATAGGTTAAGAAATAAATAGCGTAGTAGCCAGGTTGATAAATGATATAAGTCTCCATATTAGAAAGAGTGAGAAAGTTTCACGAATTTTGAAATGGGTAGGTTTTGAGATGAAGTGGCTCTGCACACCCCTTATGATCCGGCTCTACTCGTGGAACTATTTTATTGGTGGCTGTAACCGTCTACCCATAATTCACGCAGCGGCCATTCCATTGATGACTCCAAAGTTTATAATAAAAGCGAATTGACCATGACGAGGGTCAATAGATTATTACCGCATCTGACAGTTAATGTTATCAATTTTCACACTAGCGCCACGTGCTTTGATAAACGGACTACGTAATCGCTATTGAAAGAATTGCGACCATTTACGAAATCACGAGATGACATCTCATTGTCTACGAAATGATGATAACCTTAATGAATTAAATGGCGAATTAAGTAAGATATGATGGCAAAAACTCAGGTTCCTACTCAGCCCGTAGTTATTTTTCCGAAAAAGTATCGTGGTCAAGGTGATATGGATGGCTAAAATCTGTCTTTTTATGCTTCTCTCCAAAATTTTGCTCTAATTTCGCTTTTGGATCATAATGGTTCCGTGGAGTCTAGGCTATGATGACCGTTGTGTTCTTGGTCGGCCCAGCTCGCGGAGCAGCTCCTATCCAGGAGCCTCCCCGAAGAGGGACCAACCCGATGAACCCGCTGTGCGGTGAATCTGAGAAGGAAACTCGGGCTGATTTGGACAGCTGGCGCACGGGGCGGGCAAACCGGCCGTGTTGTCACTTACCCGGAAGAGTTTAGAAGTGTATGCTTTTTAAGAATGCGGGGTAAGTAGGTATCTCTAGCTGCTTATCCATAGAAATGATATTGTAGGCCACCCGATCTTGGATGTAAGTTGCCGAGTAATGGACGCCCCGCCCCGTATCCGCTATATTTCAGTCAGGAATGCCGCTCGCTGAGGTAGAGGACAGCGCAAGCGATCTCGAGCCTGCAACAAGACGGGTGGTCGGAGGAATCCGACTAAATCTGGGAGTTAGGGGGTCAGGCTGCCCGCAGGGTGGCATTTTCCTGTGCCTCGCCGTAAGGCGTTGGACTCTAACGGGCGGTGGTGGAGCTTAGTACGTACATCTGTCTATGCCCCCAAGTCTATGCGCTTCGCCTCGGAATGGTAAGCGATAAAGTTCCTTAAAACCCTCCGGGATGGACGTGTTCGCCCGTAGCAGGTCACATACAATTAATCTGCTCTAATTGCGCTTAATATGGCCTCAATTATTTTATAAAATATAATCATATCACTAGACAATAGAAAAAAAACAAGTTTTCCGTGTTTTTCCCAAGGATAGTTAAGAACCGTATTCCATAAATTAACCACAATAAGAGAGCCATGGTTGTACTAAATTCGATATTATAGAGAACGCCAGGATTAATGTTTAATCTATGTTATAATAACAGGAAAGGTGGCGATATACAACATCAATTTTGGCTTGCCCCATGATTAGTAACCCCTGACATACAAAATTATTCCAAAAATACCCATATATATCCAAAAATACCCATATACGATATGCTTGCTCTTCCTCCAGATTCCAGGTTAGATCCTCCTCCAGTTCAATTAAACCAGGACGCATCTGCAGCAGCACCTATGTAACTCGGATTGAATTTGCTGCCACTTGGTGGTACTTAGGCTCACCCAGGGAGGCTGCATACCAAATTTGGTTAAGATTGGACTACGAGAAGTATTCGGACGGACAACAAACAAACAAACGCACAGAATGCATCAGACTATATTATGGCCCGTCCTACGTAATACTACACTGGCCAACATAATCTAATCTGTTTTATTTATAATGTCTAACAACCGCGATAGTCTTCGAGGTTCGTAGATGTGTAGATTGCGTAGGTAGATAGTAGTGATGAGCCGAATAGTGATTAAACCGGATACCGGATATCCGGTTGATAGAAAACCTAGTATCCGGGTGAATATCAGTTTAAACCGAATAGTTAGTTTATTTCAAATAATCTTTACCTAAAATTCCACAGATAGGAGGCCATGCAGACAAGGATAGAAGCCATGAGGTAGAAAAACTCTTTCTAATGCGACCATGTATGTAAAAAATTATCATAAAAATCTCTTAAGAATATTCCATACAAATAGGTACGCCGAACGAAGATTACTTGGCGCATTTGTATGAGAAAATTAATAGAAACGTGCTGTAGAAAACATTGTTTTTAAAATATACTAATATTAAAATAT
>JAOPUG010000384.1:16879472-16891641 GCA_027564375.1 Micropterix facetella | reverse complement strand
GACCCCGCAGCTAAAATTAGCTATGGGAAAAATTGTTTTAAAAAAAACTAACTTAACCTACCGCCTTAGAGACATTTTACCAAAATGAAAGCATTTAAAGCGCAAAATTAATTGTTAAATGATTCTGTATGTAAATTGTACAAAATTCGGCTTTTTACCACGTGTAGTTTTAACTGCGGGGTCTTTAGAAACCCCAGCCAGAAATTCTAAGTTTCTTCTGAAGTACTGGCAGTGATGGCATTTAGAGTGCTTGCGAGAAGATGATTCGGGCGGCAGAGGATCAAGAGTTTTCTCGAATATTGCAGGGAACATCGCTTAAGACAAAGTAGAGACTTATTTACGCACACCAAATCTTCCGACAATATTGGTACAATACATCTGTTTTGTAATTGCACAAAAATATCTGCCTTTCCAATGAAATTCACTAACATCTGAAAGACTTTTTTTAACAGCTGACTTTACAGTTATTTATGATGTCAAAACTCATATCAGAAATGTGGTAATAATCGGAAATATTTATTTTAGATATTGAAAAACTGTGTTATGTTACTGACAACCGCGACCATTTAAAAAAGAAATTAAAGAATTTTGATATTTTTATGCTTGTGATGTTGAAGAAGAACAGTTAAACGAAGAAATGTCATACTTACGAATGCTAAGTTCCACAACAAAAACGTAAACATAAAGAGACCTAAACAGCTTCTCGAATTCATTATTAAGTACGGAGATGAGAGTGTTTTTCCGAATCTTGGAATTTCAATTCAGATTATGCTTACGACCGCAATATCCATCGAGGGCTGTGAGCGATCTTTCAAATGTTAAACTGGCAGAGGAAAAACTCCAAGGGGTTACCCTAGCAGCACCTCGTCCGGGAGTCAGAAATATAAAAGAACTTCGATCGCCATCTATAGGCTGAAATTCTAATCACTTACAATAAAGCTTGTGGGGACACTCGATAGATGGCGAAATTTTAATATTTTTAAAAATTGGTCCAAAAGACCTCTTATATAGGCATAGTTCCCAAATACGCGAGGTGTTAGCCGCAAATTTAACTGACTTGATATAAAAGAATCGTAGGTCGTACATACCCTAAAATCACCTGGTCTCTGCGTATTGGCCATAACTATCGACTGGGGAAAGATTTTTTGAAATCGGACATAGTTTACTCGAGTTATTGTGCATAGTAACAAAACCTTGCAACATTGTAAGACTTGGCCCCCTTGGGGGGTCCGAAGTAAATGAATACTTTCGTATTTGAGGGCTACAATGGGTCAAGAAAGGTTATGCGACCAAGGTTTGCTCAGTGTTGAGTTAGAAGAAACGGAATTCGAGCATGTTGCACAATTTGCATCGCAGAAGGCAAGGAAGGTGCACTATTAATTTGAAGACTTAAAAAACCACTTTTGTCAACTTCATTTTCATGTTTATTTTATGTAAATAAGTCTTGCGAATGGGTGCAACTTTAATGCTTGCCCTAGGGGTCACGTTCCATTGGTACAAAGCAGCAAAACTAGCCGACTCTACTAATTAACTCGGGTTACCAGCAGGGACATGAAGTCCAGATGATGTGTTCTGCGGTTTGTCCGCAGATGATGACTGCCACTTACACACCACTTGTTTCAACGAGCCTGTGTCTAACTTGCCGAGTGTTGTTTTATTTTTCCATTTTCTTGAAGAATGCAGAATACTTAAAGAAGTATTAATAACAGGAAAAGTAGCAATATACATTGGCAATTTTGGTCAGCCCCGTAATTGGAAATCCCTAACTTATCCAAAATGGCTTAAAACCTATTCCAATAAGTTTACCTCCTCATCACAATCCCAAAAATAGCCATATACGCTATTCTTGCTCTACCTATTGATCAGATCCTCCTCCAGGCCAAGTAAACCATGCTACACTTGCAGCAGCACGCAAAATGGCTTAAAGCTAATCCAACAAGTTTGTCTTGTCACCACGATTCGAAAAACATCCATATACGCTATGCTTGCTCTATCTATTGGTCAGATCCTCCTCCAGGCCATGCAAACCAGGATGCACCTGTAGCAGCACCTGCGGGACTCAGATCGAATCAGCTGTCACCCTATAGTGCTTAGGGTCACCAGGGAGGCTTTATACCAAATTTGGTTAAGATCGGATCACGGGAAGTCTTCGTACATACGGACAATCACACACAAACGCGTGGACAATCAAACACACAAACGCATGCATCACACTATATGGCCTGTCCTACATAATACTACGGACAGGCAAAAAACCCGCTGGAGAGGAGAAGTTCATTATTAATAACAAATCTGCATAGCGCGTGAATCATATGAGATAGTTTAGCGACCCCTCGCTCCCGCCTTCCAAAACCAAGGTTTTTAAAGTTTCAACTTTTTTACTGGATACCCTGTACAGGAAATTTGTTCTGATAAGTGACTTTTAGTGATACCACAGTATAGTCCAGATTTTATGAAGATTTACTTCGATACTTATTCATTTCTCTTTTTATTTTAGATTTCCACTCTCCGGGCGGAAAATCAAGGCCTCGTACAGAACTGATTAGGCGTACAGCTTCTCTGGATACGCTGTACCACAAAGGACAATGGCCAAAGGACATCTACGTACATTCTGGCGATTTGCAAATTGACAAATCCACCCAGGTTGGTTTGTTTGCTGTATATTTATTTAATTAGTTTTATTTACCCTTCTACACTATCTCTTACCATTGATGATGGTATGGGGGATAGACTATCGCATGACTACTTGCACTTAGCCCTACTTTTAAGTCCATTGTGGCTGCCAGTTATCTTGTAACCAGGTCACCTTCGAGTCGCATAATCCACAACGGATGGAGACCACACACATTAGCCATAGCAGCCTCATATATGACCATTATTTTCTCCTCTTACAACGAAAGCCAGGTATGTACATATTACATGCTCGGCTGGCTTACTTTCTATTCGGCAACCTCTGCATACGGGGTCGTCGACTATACCTAATGTGTGTGGATCAACGTTTCTTTGTTAAAGGTTGTGCTTAGCGGTGCACTTATGTTATCAATCTAAAAAGTAAACAAACTTGTAATTTTATCAGCTAAGGTATTAACCGAGACTAATAACTAATAATGTGTTCACGTCAATTAATATGCAATTTAATGTTTTTTTTTTTTAATTTTGGTTAGTCAGGAGACCATATTAGCATTCCATACAAATTTGGGCTGTTACTTAGCCCTAATGGTTGTGATACATCACGTTGTCTTGAAAATATTCAAGGCGTGGCTAGGTCTTTGGTACGGATATTATATTAAATATCTTTTTGTAGTCTTAAATATTAATATAAGTTGATTATATGTCTTTAGATTGTTTTAAAAATTGTTTAGCGTGTGGGCCTGCTTTTGCCATAATATCAGCTTCCGCTGGATCACTATATAAAATATCACTAAGTGCAAATGAGATAGCGATAACGTCAGTTTAGCCAATAGGAAACATGTCTGCGAATCACACGATCATGGTTGCCATTGTTCTGACCTAGAATTTTCTCGCCTATTTTGACTGCGGCTTGGGAAGAGGCAATGTGTGTTTATTGTTATTCTGCTGGGAGATTGCAAAACCTCAGTAAAATTATAAAATTTAATACTTATTACAAAGCTTTTAGGTCTGATTATTCCCACGCAACATTGTTTTTGACATATTTCGAATTTTTTTCATTAATAATTACGTTTAACAATTTAAAGTCTCCTGGGTAACCGTTTGCTTGGAATTCAATATTCAGAAATATAATGAAATATAGAAAACAGGGACTTATTTATTTTAAATTAGGTCATCTAAATGACTGGCGTCTCAGTTTTGGCGTTACTCTAAACGGGCACGAGCCGAAACTCGCTCTATGTTGTCTTCACTTAGTGTATTCAGTGAGGCTCCTGTAATAAATTCCTGTTTTCGGTCTTTTTTAAATATGTAATTTTAAAAATAGGTCCTACAGTTTTATTTTTATTAAATATTTAAAAGTAAACTAATTAATGGCTCACCTGTACCTATATGACCAGCAAGGGAGTAAGTAGTAAGTACAAACGGAGCTGCCATGGAATTAACCGACCGAGGTCACACTTGTTACACTTCTGGGGGGTTAGCGGTGGACTCCGGACTAACAACCGGCTGTGGTAGGTTTAGGACAGCTGCCTTGCCACATGTGACCGTTCACCTTACCACCTATTCACCCCTCCCCCCCTTTGAAGCAGCTATTGCTCCCCCTATTGCTACCTATATCATTATATGCAATCTGAACATGTATACTGGATACTTTTCATTATCTCATGATATTGATTATACAGAATTCAATTCAAGCGTCTATTGACAGTATCCGAAATCACTAATGCAAACTTTCAAAGAGGATACGGCCCTTCTTAACCTCCAGCGTTGTCTCCTCTAGCGGCTGTTCTCCTCTCGCTGTCTACTGAAATATAATATCTTTCTTCATGGAGGCTAACTCTCAAAATCCGCTATGTGCAATAATGTACATTCCTATATAGTGACTGTTCTTAACTTGCATAGCACCGTGCCATGCAAAACTAAAATACGCAATGGGTTGTACCCACACATGGCATTATTTGAAAAGCATTTCCTGCACAAAGCTGTTTTTGCATCTCCAATATAGAATTGGAAAATCATCAAATGAATTTCGCACGACGATCAGAAAATTTACTTCTAGAATGGGCAGTAATTCCAGAATCTAAAAATACACATAACGGTTTTTGCAGTCACATCGGCGATATGAAACCAACACTTTCAAAAAGACAACTTTGACTTGCTTAATGGAGCTCAGCTTCAACCATTACTGTTGTTTGGTTTTATCTGAAATGGTGCATTTACCCTTACAGCCGGTTTCATAATTGAATTTCAAAATTTGAAACAACTACCAAATTTCCTGGTTATAGGCCCTTTAGCATGGCGGATTCGTCAAAATATCAATGTCTACAAGCATTTCGGCGATTAATACTTTAAAATCACTCATTTTAATAATTGAGGAAATAAAATAAATACACATTTACTTTTCAAAGTATTTTTATTATATACCGGTCTGTTTTTCACTTTAGACGAGTCCTTCTCATTGAAGATCCTTTCCATACCAGATGATATTTTCGAAGGGTATCTTATTTTGCTCCATAATTTCTTTTTTCTGCTGAGGTGCCCGCCGCGTTGCTCTAAAATGTACCAGATAATATTAGTGACCAATGAAACAGCTGTTTCCGTAACATGAATTTCGATTTTTACCTGTAGTGGGGCTTTTTGGATGTGGGCGACTACTTTTCAAGTATGCACAACAATTCACAAATGCACATAGCAGATAAATCACAAGTATAACAAACCCTTATAAAATGGCCAACTGGAATCAGCCGGACTTTTAACATTTGACAGCTGCAAAAATACACCAAAGACAATATTGGCGAGTGTCAAAGCTACGGGTGAACCCACCTCCCTGGATGTTCCAACGAACGTTATCGTTATAGCAACCTTAGCTTTGAACGTAGAGTAGACAAAGACAATATACGTACCAAGCTCCATCACTGCCCGTCGGAAGCCAACCATTGCGATAAGACACTGAGCAAAGACACCCAGTGGGTGACCTCGCCCCCTGACTCCCGGATTTGGATGGATTTCTCCATCCTCTTGTTTGGTGATGGGTTCGAAGTCGCTTGCGCAGCCTCTACCTAATATATGCGGTATTCCGTGACTCGGAAATATCGCAGATCCGAGGCGTCCTTTACTCTGCATATATCACCTGAGATTGGGTGACCGACAGATTGTTTCAAAAGATAGGTGACAGTAGGTCAACCTCTACCCCCGCGTCTTAGGGAACATACATTCACAGACCCCTCCGGGTCTCTGCCGATTGAGCAGCATGGCCGGTAAACCGACCAGTGCATCAACCGCCCAGTTTCAGCTGAGGTATTCCCCCAGATCCACCGCACAGCGGTTTCATCAGGTTAGTCCCTCTTCGTGGAGGCTCCCGGTTAGGAGCTGCTCCATAAGTTGGGCCGACCGAGTTGGCATAAGAGGCGATCCAGCCCAATCTGAAACGGAACCATTAGGAACCTAAAGACAACAGAACAGGGATACAATGGTACTAACAACAGAAAAAAAAATATATCACCTAGTTAAAGAGACTTCAAGGTTCTTATTATGAAATTGGCCGGATGACAGAAACTTGTGTAGTCGGATTTTTTATTTAATTCCCGAAAGAACTTTTTTGTGGACCGTGTGGCGAATGATTGAAATGGGCTGCCTTAAGAAGTAGTGAACGTTGATTGTGTAAACAAGTTCAAAAACAATTATGACAATTTTAAACAGCTTTGGCAGTTAATGGTTTTATGGGCATATTCAGAAAATTGCTGTTCGTCCAATAATAATTTATAAAAATAATAATTAAACCGACTTGCCCAGATATTTCAGTACGCTATTACACTCAAGCTGTTTACCATATGAGACTAAGCCAGCATTATAGTAGACACTATCATATATTTAGCCGCGGATTGCATCAGCCTGTCACTGTCTAATCGGTACTGTAAACCACTGAGGTTATCAGAGATCAGAACTGTATCGTTTGCATACTGTATGTTATTTAAGTGGACTCCATTGATTTTTCTGTATGCCTCTCCGAGCGCAGCATTGGAAATGTCTAATTAAATATTAATTGTTTTTCCCACAGACTGAGGACGGCTCTTGGCCAGGTTTGTCGGCGGGGCCAAGTACGACTTCTACTTCAATGACTTCTCTCGGTCGAGCTGGTCGAACGGAGGATGACAAACCAGACAATGTTTTGCGCCTGCGACTTCAGCGCACACCGCACAAAAGCCCGCCGGCAGCCCCTATAGATCAATCTCAGCACACTATGAGTCCTGTCTTTTGTATGTTCATGCTTTTTAATACTATGATAATCTCTATATGATAATCTCTATGATAATCTCTCTACGTATTGTATGATAATATCTACGTATTATAAAATGCAACGTCTGTCTGTCACTGTGTGTTAATAACTTGGGAACCACTGGACTAGTTTCGATCGGATTTTTTCCATATGTAGCTTGCCATTCCCATCGGTTATATGCTATGCGAGATCAAAATCAGTTGAATAGTTTACGGAGATATCTTACAAATTATCAGACGAGTCGTAGAAAAGATGAAAATTACATAATTTCAAAGTTGAATATCTTGAGATCTAAATCGATGACATGCATTTTTTTAAATTTATATTTAAAAAAAAAATATTGTAAATATAAAAAATCCAAAAGAAATTTGTTAGGCAGTTATAAATTGGGAATTTAGATTTTGTCCTGGATATCATCAGGTATATCCTGGCATATTTCTTTTGGGCATGGTCGGATATATTTGTTTAGAATGGCAGAGATCCTACCTTCTCTTGATGTACATGTGCAAGCTGCTTAAAGGCCATATTTTTAACCCTGATGTCCTCGTTCAGTGCAAGCTGCACTGAGCAACAATTAAGGGCATGTCGACATAAGTTGCTTGTCTTCATTACGCAAGGCTACTGCTCTATTGAATAGGCTGTATGAGCATACCGATGAAATCAATATCTTTGATGATAGTATGCCAACATTAATAACAGGAAAAGTAGCAATATACATTGGCAACTTCGGCCCATACCGTGTTTGGTAACCCCTGACATCCAAAATGACTTTTATAAAACCTATTTCAATAAGTTTCTCTCGTCACCACGATTCCAAAAATATCCATATACGCTATGCTTGCACTACCTATTGGTCAGATCCTCCTCAATGCCAAGTAAACCAGGATGCACCTGCAGCAGCACTTGCGTGACTCGGATCGAATTTGCTGCCACCTGGTGGTGCTGGTGCTTAGGGTTACCCAGGGAGGCTGCCTACCAAATTTGGTTGAGATCAAACCACGGGAAGTCTTTGGTCATACGGACGGACGCACAGCATGCATTAGATTATATGGCCCGTCCTACGTAATACTACGAACAGACCAAAAAGCATTGTTAACACGTTAAACGCAGAGCGAAAATTGCCATTTTACTTGTCACTTTTTGCTGTCTATTTTTAATCATGATGAAATATGTATGGAAAATAATTCTCATCAAAATAAAATTTAGTTTTTGAGTTATTTTACAAAAACTACCTGCAGACCGTGTGCCGCGCCGCCTACTCCACCAGTCACCGCATGTTCTAGTCTGCCGACGGCGCTTGCATGCAGAGGTTGTGTTCTTTGATCTTTTTATGTACGCTGTTGCAGCGTTATTGGCAGTGTGTTTTTAGTGCTTTATGTTCAGTTTACGGTATTACAATGGAAAACAAAATAGTAGGTGATTTTTGTGAGTTTCAATTGGATTTAGCGGACTTTGAATTTACGCAATCAGATTTGCAAGAGATTGCAACTTTGGAAGCCGACACACTTCAAGTGTCATTCAGGGAACATAGTAGTGACGAGGAATCTCAAGATTTGCATATACCAAAGAATAAGAGGCATATGGTTATCGAGTCGGAAAGTGAAAATGACTCGCCGATAATATACCTTCTACTTCAAACAAATACTCAAAGGAAGGGATCCTAGTGGACATACAACTAAGGTATTACCATTTACTGAGCCCACAGGTATGAAGTTTCCTTTTTAAACAGACTTCAGGCAAGCGAATCCGTAGGACTTTACGCTTTGTTAGTTGGCGATTTGTTTGAAGTAATAGCCAAAGAAACTAATCTCTTTGCTATCCAAAGCCTTCGACGATAAAGATTTTAAACCATGTTCACGCTCAAAGATATGGCAACCAACCAATAAAGATGAAATAAAACGTTTTTTTGGACTAATTTTATTCATGGGCCTAATAAAACTGCCTTCAATCAGTGATTACTGGATTACAGATGACGTGATGCGTCAAACATTTCCTCCAACAGTGATGACTAGAAACAGATTTGAAATACTTTTACAGTACTTACATTTCGCCGACAATGATAACATTAATCCGATCAATCGCATCGGTAAAATTAGGTATCTCATAAACTTGTTGAATACAAAATTCAATACTATTCACTCAAAGAACAGCTTTGTATTGACGAGAGCATGATTCCTTTCAGAAGACGACTCGATTTTCGACAGTATAACAAGTCGAAAAGACACAAAAACGGTATAAAGCTGTTTTAAGTTTGTATCCATCCTGGTTATACTATAAAAATGCAGATATACTGCAGGATTTTTTTGATACAGCCAATAATAGCCTAACAAAGATTGTATTATCTCTGTGTAACGAACTATTAATAAAAGGCCATACGATTGCCACTGATAACTGGTATACCAGTTTAGAACTGTCTTATGAATTACTAAAGAATGAGAAACATTTTCTGGGGACCGTAAGAAAAAACAGACGACACTTGCCTAAAAAGTTATAGAAACTAAACTACAACGAGAAAATTTCATAGCACAAAAGGAATTACAGTACTAAAATGGAAAGATAAAAGAGACGTTCTAATGCTGTCGACAAAGCACATGGACAAATTCCCTCGTTTAAATGTGTAAGGCAAAAAGGTCCGAAAACCAACAATGGTTTTAGATTATAACAAATGGAAAGCTTCGGTAGACATGAGTGACCAAATGACAGCTTATTCAACCCCTCTAAGGAAGACTGAAATGGTACAAGAAATTGGCCATATAATTGATTCTCAATACTGCAGTAGTCAATGCGATGATAATGTACGAGGAAACTACAAAGAAACAAGTTTCAATAGTGGAGTGTAGAAAACAACTCGTTCGGTATCTTACTTGTTCGGTACGATCTGAAACAGCTAACTTGCCAAATGAAATGCGCCCAAAAAGACGTAATCATGAATTATTTAATAAGACGGGGCCTGTAAGACAAACAAGAAGATTCTGTGTTTCCTGTTACTAGAGAAATGTAGAGAAATAATGTCAAGAAAAGATGCGAAAAATAAGACAAAAAAAGTGCCTACCTGTTACTTACAATGTGAAGGCAAACCACACTATTGCCTACTGTGCTTCAATAAGGAACACCGATAGATAAAAATCTGACTACTTACAATTCTAGCGATTCCTAAAGTTTTATGTCAAAATTGTTAATTTTTCTATTTCTATTGTTTAGAGCTCTGATGTCGTCAAAACTAAGGTTTATGATATTTACAAACCTTAGTTTTATGATGTCATAAAACTAAGGTTTATGATTTATGTTTTCTTCTTTTTTATGTATTTTTTTTGTAAAGCTTGAGCAAAAAGTAACTTATAAAAAACTTTTGTCCTGATTTATATAAATGGTTTAACAACATTTTGTTTAGGTCAATAATTTTTTTGTGAAAAGACTTGTTTTGGTCAAATAAATAAAACTTTTGAAAAATATTTTTGTTTTCATACTAATTTCATCAAATTACTAGTTGCCTAGGTCCCACTTGGTTTCGTCTCTCTAGAGCGCCGTGCCTGTCACCCTAACGTATTAAAGTAAAAGTAACTGTGCCCTACGGCGTAGGAGAGTGTCTTAAATGTAGGTCTGACTGGAGGTCACCGATACCCCCCACGGCGTCGTGAAGTATATGTGTCGAGGTTACCGGTGACCCCCATGGCGTTTAACGTGTTAAAAGTTAAAATTATATAATATCATGTAGTTACCTAATATGTAACTGTAACTTGATAAAATATGCACATTATAAATTATGATATATACAAATTGTTTGTGAGTAAAGTATTAGATTCACCCTTTATTGTTACCAACAAAACTTAAAATAAATAAATTTAAAAAATGAAACATTCTTAAACATAAGACAAATTTTTTTCAGTCGGTCAGCATCGATATGCCGGTAGCAGTATGGGTCCTTTAAGAGCTGCTCACTCATCAGTGGAGGCCCTCAACCAGGAAATCGAGAGGCTTGTGCTTTGTCCTTCGGGAGGTGGGCCGCCGCCGCTTTACGACAGGCAAAGGGACAAGGTTGGTTTCTTTAGATTTTAGTTAGTCTTTTTGATAACTGTTTTGGCGCTTTGGTACATCTCTCTCTCTCTTTTTTTTCAGTCTACACCGGATGGTCATCGGGCACCTCTGGCCGAGATGCTGCGGAGATCTGTAAATACGCAAACGCCTCAAGATTCTTCATCGCAAACTACACATTCCTCAGGTAGCGAATTCACCTTAATATATCTTAAAGTTTTGAGCCATCAATGACGACCAAATCTCTTCAATGATCTGTGCTCAAACCTGATTTATTTCGAATTTCTATCTGTTTTTTGGATGGGAGGTTACACACAAGATGAATAATTCAGTCGCTTATGAGAGAGTCGTCTACTGCATTGTTAGACAACCAATGGTTCGCGGATCGGTGTTGCTCCAGGAGTTGTGGTCACGAGTTAAGGTCCGCTGATCCGTAAACTTGAGGCTGTTTGAGAGTACTCTCTACATAGGATGATGTGTTTACAAAATTGCTGAAATATTTAGCCTTCTAAACGATCTCAAACCTTTGCATAAATATGTTACACAGATGTATTCAAAAAAGTATCTGCAATTCCGAAATCGTTATTCACAAGATTTTTTTATTGTTTCGAATGTCAAAATTTTAATGGCATTGTTTCAAAGTTTTAATGATGATGACTTGCCGGTTTCTCATAAAGATGATTGCAGGCAGGAATACAGTGGGTGGGCCGTATTAATTGAATTTTGGTACTTATTTGCACATGACAAAAATATTAAACTCCTAAACAATGCTTATTTTTCTCTCTAAAAACTGTAAAATTATAATGTTTCATAGTAAAGTAAATAAAAAAAATATTTCAGCTATCACAATCACAAGAAATGGAACTTAACGCTTAAAATAGCGAATTTTTTTTTTTGCGAAATTACATTTATTTTTGTCACGGAGAGAATGATTGTGGTAAGATCAGTTTCTTACAATCATGCTGACAATTAACTAGGACAGCATGTGAATATTCGCTAATTTTGTCTATATATGCAACCACTTTTTTGTAAAAAGGAAAAGCATTCTGAATCTATGATTTTAGCAATATTGACCATAAGAAATATTTAAAACTACGATATCCAAAAATACTGTTATCTATGCAAAAATACTTAAAAATAATAACCCACAAATATTTAAAAAAAAAAATCTTCCACTAAATATTGTTGAAAATATTTAAATAACTAAAAAAAACACACAGGAAAATAGTG
>JAOPUG010000384.1:16865560-16875643 GCA_027564375.1 Micropterix facetella | reverse complement strand
ATGCCGCCGATACTTTCTTATTGACATTGCATTTACGACATATTTAAACATGACATCGGATAAGCTTCGGTGTGATGTAACAGCATTCAATTGTGGGCTCATAATTAATGCGGACAAAACTCGCAAGCTGAAATGCAGAATGCTAATAATAAGAGTAAAATCCACTCGGATTACTGTCTGTACAATCCTCAGCCACACTGTCAATGCAATCAGATATGGGAAGTCGTTTCGGATGTTCATATCAAAAATATGTATAAGAAAATTATAGCCAAATTTTATCATTTGAAATATATCGTCGCCTTACAATTATAACTTAATAACTCAAATTTAGTAGTTCTGAGATAAATGCGTTTTAATGTTTTTTTTAAATTTCAACTCGTTTACCATTATAGATTTTTATCTTTTTTAAATCGTATTCCGTTTTTCAATCTTCCTCGTCTATCCAACTATCTTACCATAAATTCTATTGCCTTTATTTTTTACAAGGACTGAGAAAATTAGAATTTAAAAAAAAAAACAAGTTATCTAGTTATTGTAAAATGTAAATTCTCACCATGGGCTATTTATTCAGTAAGACACAATGTGATATTTGAACTTTTATTAAATCAGGTGTTAGGATTTTTAATTATGTCAATCAGATACGTCAACAAAACTAACAATATTATCTCACAAACAGAACCTACAGGAGAGGAATACAAACGAAATATACAAAAAACCTGCATAAAAAAAAATACAAATAAGGTTACATATTCAAAAAACATTTATTTCTTCATCCTTGTCTATAATTTTATCCACATCTTCAGTTTCATGGTGTGGCAGGTTGAAGTAAAATGATTTAATGTTTGTTTGTTTGTAACAGTTTCTGTAGAGCCTACGAGAGAATAATAATAATAATAATAAAAATCTGTGAATAAAGGCAAATATCATATTATTTTCTCATTTTTCTATATATTCTCTTTATCATTTATAGACATCGCCCAGACTGGAGGCATCGTGAATAGCGAAATCAAATCCTGACATTTTGGTTTAGTAATTTTAATTGGTTACTCATACAAAAGTTGTAATGGCAAATGCAATGCACGATGGCTTCTTTTATTGAAGTCGAGACGTCTTAATTATTCAGATTATCAATCAAAAGTTTCTTTGAACGAAAGGCTGTGATTTCTTAAATCTTAACCAGCACAGTTTTTGCCAGAGTACAGAAATTGCATTGTCGTCTTTTTTTCGGTTAGTCAAGTTTTCCTTTACAAATTTCTTGAAGTCTAATATCTAAAAAATAGCAAAAAAAAACTGCAGAACACCACCTGTTAAGCGATCTCGGTTGCGCAATGCTATGTCCTGGCAGCTGTAATTCGACTAGTTGTCTGCGTGCTAAAACTAGAAAACTGGAGATATTGAGTTTTTGCGCTATGATTTCAGACAGTGCTGCGAACTTTCAGCTAGATAAGTCTATCTATCGAGTTTTAGTATTATAGCTGGGGCTGATTTTCAACTTATCAACCACCGTTAACTCCTAAGGGCAGGGGAATTTCAGTTATCTCATTTTAAGAGACTATAGAGATGATATTTTTACACCTTCTGACATACTTATCTCAAAAACGCCAATTTTTGAGTTATCAAGTTATAATTGTAAGGCGATGATATATTACAATATGATCAACTCAGAATGCTTTCATATGTAACGATAGACTGTTTGGTAATAAATAAAATATTTCATTGCAGACATCCCGAATTTGAAATCGTTTATTTATTTCAGGTGAAACCAATATTTGAAAGAGGATTCGCACTGAGAATTTGCATGGAAAACAAGTTAGATTGCTATAACTGCTATAACTCAATTCCTTATATCGTGACCTGAAATAAATAAACGATTTTAATTAAGAGATGTCTGCAATGAAATATTATTTATAGCAGTTGTTTAAACGTTTTCATTGTGTAATTGAGGCGATACAACCCAGGACTAACAAGGTTATACAATTATGTGATATATGTAGGTACCCTAAAGCGACCTCCCTGTTATGTCAGCGTGGTTTATGACAACCCTAACTCGCATGTCCAAGAATTAGACAGATGATAGTTTGATTGTACACCCTGCCAAGTAAAATTACCTGAATTTGCATGATAAATTACTATTAGAGTAACTTGTAAATTACGCTAATAGAGCACGGATAGCAATATAAATTGGTACACGTGCATTTTCTTTTTTTTAAATATTTTGTTGTTTTGTTGTAGGCGGTAGCGTTTCTTCTTCTCCGGACGTGGAGTGCAGCCGATTGGGTACCTCACCGCATATTAACCGATTTTTGGCGCGGAAACCTCCAGACGGCTGCGAAAAGGTTTGTATTGAATTGTTTGTTTTTGAGGTAAAGTAACATAGTGAGATTTCGCTGTTAATCTGTATGTATGTCACTGCCGATTGGGGCCTAATGGGGTCGTGCAGCTCGGGTCCTAATGGCCAACTCTCTTAACATGGTCGGCCCGACTTACGGCTCAGCTCCCATCCGGCAGCCACCCCGAAGAGGGACTAAACCGGTGAAACCGCAATGCGCTATGCGTCATCTGAGGGAACACCTCGGGTGGCCCTGAATGTCTGCTCAACATACCTTCCTAACCCTTAGGGACCTTTAAGAGCCTCAAGGCGGTAGGCGAGGGCAGAAACCCCAACCACCACCCGGGTAGTTATAACGACTATGGTCGTCTTGTCTACCCGGGATGTCATTCAACGACAACGACACGCGTACCAGAAGCCCCCTCCGTCCCGCTCCAAGTGACCCATTTATTGACTAAAAATACTAGATATAAAATAAATTGTGAATAATAATCATAGGTCTCATAAGCTAACAAGTTGAGGTATATCCAAATAACAAAAATCTTAGGATATAGGACACACAATAATATAATCCTAGGTTATATACAAAGAATATTCTATTTACAATTGAAGGAAGAACAGCATATTTAATAGACGAAACAGTATATTTACAATGAGGCAAATACAGCTGTGACCAACCAGATGAGGGGGGTGTCTGCAGAATTGTGGGTCCCAGGGCGGCCACTGAGGGGAAGGCCTTAGGGACCCTCTGTATCTCGGATATGGGGCCAAATGGGGCATGTGCAGCTCGGGCCATATGACCATTTTGTTAGCCGGTCGGCCCGACTCACGGCTCAACTCCCATCCGCCAGCCTCCCCGAAGGGAGACTAATCCGGGGAAACCCACTTTGCGGTCGGACCTGGGTAGCACCTCGGGCGGCTGTGGACGGTTGATGTATATGTCGGTTTACCGGTCTTGCACAACTGACGAATGCCGTGGGGGTTTGGAAGTGTAATACAACCTCAAGGAGTGGATGTAGCAAGGTAGCTCAAGCTATCTACCCTTAGAAACGATACGCTGGCCACCCGATCTCTCGGGTGAGGTGCCGAGCAAAAGGACGTATCTGCGATAATTCTAGTGGGGAATTACCGCTTATTTGAGGTAAAGGATCGCGCAAGCGACTTCGAACTTGCGACCAGGCGGCAGGTAGGAGGAATCCGACCAAATCTGGGAGTTAGGGAGTGAGGCTGGATCGCCGTGGCAGCTCGCTGCCCGGCGTCTCGCTATCAAGGCGTTGACATCTAACGGGCCGTGGCGTAGTTGGATAGTAGATTTGTGCCGCCCAAATTTCGTGCGCTCATGTCAGGGCGATATAGCGATAAAGTTTGTTGTAACGCGTCAGGGTAACGAGTTTGCCCGAGCATTAGTCTTAAAATCCATATATGTATCTTGGATATATGAGATGACATGGTCAGATCCCAGTGTATCACGATAATGTGGTAAAAACACTGGATGAAAACTCGGACGGATGGATGTCTGATACATCCTGGTTTGCCGGCCTTTGTCCAGCAACGAATAGCCGGGATAGTTTGGAAGCGTAATGCAACCTAAGAAAGCGGAGGTAATTAGATAGATATCTTATGCTATCTATCCTTAGAAATGATACGTTGGCTCCTCGATCTCGAGTGGTAAACTGAGTAAAGGGCGGCTCGTATCAACGACATGTTCCGGTGAGGAATTGCCGCTTACATATGGTAGAGAACACGCAAGCGACTTCTAACCTGCTACCAGATGGGAGGTCGGAGAAATGTGACCACATCTGGGGGCGAGGGTGCGAGGATACCCCACTGAGCTTGAAAGATCCCAGTGCCTCGTGGTGAGGAGTTGACTCATGGGCTGTGGCGGAGCTTGGTACGTAGATTGTCTTTGTCCAAATCCGTGTGTTCGTTTCAGGGCGACAAGATGATAATTTTCGTTATAACGCCTTGAGGCGGCGCGTTCACCGGTAGCGTAGTAACACACATAAACTGTCACTGTCGATTATCTCGGCCAGTTTTAAACCTATCATCATAAAATTTGGAATATCATAGAACTTTCTGGTCCGCACCTAATCCAAGAGTCAAAATCTATATACGAAAAGAAAATATTGATTTCCCATCAATGAATTTTTTTTTTAAGAATAAATATAAACAATTAGACATGTCTTAATGACATATATTCGTCTATAGAGTGTGTTTAAAAAAAATACAGGATGGCTGGGTAAATATGAGTCGTAGCAAAGGGGATTATTCTGAAAAGTCAACGTTCCAGTGAGAATACACATACGAGTATGTTTAGGCGACGGATACAGTTAGTCGAATGAGACGAAGGTTTGCGCATATTTAAATTCGCTGACTCGTATATGAGAATGAATATTATGATTTTTTTTTGCTTTGTTCTTCAACTATAATAATAAGAAGGTGAAGTGATGAGGAAGCATACAGACTGGGCGAGAAATGACTCGGAGGGAACCGCAAATGACTGTGGCTAGAGAGGGATACACTAAATTGCACCAAAGGACGAGAGGATAGGTGAAAGAAAAATCTGCAAAATGAAGGCAGGCAAAGAGAGTATTGCTTGGGCCTCTAGGAAAAACCTGCGGATAGTAGTGATCGATATACACCGACAAATTCTTAGCATCATCGGGGCTGCGGAATGGAGGACACAACGGAGCGCGAGATCTGTGCATGCCCAGCATTACCAGGTGTGCAATAAGTTTTGTCATTCAATCAGAAAAAACACGATTTTATGGTTTGACATACATTTTATTATTCAATATAGACTCCCTTAACTTCAATACACTTGTTCCAGTGATCTAATTTATGGATTCCATCCCTGAAATGAGAATCCGGAAGACTGACAAAATACGTTTCCACGGCTGCTATTACCTCTTCGTTCGATGAAAATCGCATTCCACGCATGAATTTTTTGATATGTGAGAAAAGCCAGAAGTCAGAGGGAGATAAATCTGGCAAATAGGGTGGATGTTGTAACGATTCGTACTTTTAATTCACTGATTTTCGTGATGGTTTTTTGAGCTTTGTGAGGAGATGCGTTATCTTGATGAAAAATGATTTTTTCTTCTGTAAACCATGTCTTTTCTCACGAATTTTTACATACAGCTGGTCCAAAAGGTTACAATACTAATACGCATTTATTGTTTTATCAGTTTGGAGGTAATCCACAAACCAAATTTTGCATCCCAAAAAACTGATGCTAATCCCTTCTTGGCAGATTTCTGGACCCTAACTGGCTTCGGAGCCGAAGTACCGGGTTCACACCCTTCCTTAGCCTCTTGTTTTGATTCAGGATCATGGTGGTAGATCCAAGTCTCGTCCATAGTGATAAAACGACACACAAAATCCTTTTTATCCTTTCTAAAACGCTCCAAATGTTGTAGAGAAAGTCGCATAGGAGTGTGTTTTTGTTCCATTGTTAGTGAATGCGGCACCCATTTTGCATACATCTTTCTGTAACCCAAAACATCAGCCAAAATATTGCTCACACTGCGAGATGCTTAGGGCTTCTACTAAATCTCTTGGTTAATCGGCAATCTTTCATAAACATATCCTGTTCTGCTATGTTTTCTGGTATTAATGCACTTTTTGAACATCCTTCACATGGACCATCTCAAGACTTGTACGACCACTTTTAAATGCAGTAATAAATTTTAAATCTTCCTACTGAATTGAAGGTGAAGAGTCCTTATACACTTTAAACAATCGTTCATGAATTTGTTTTGGTACCTACACCTTCCAAAAATAATAACTTTATTACTGCACGATATCCAATTTTTTCCATTGTAAAAATATACAGTGACATGTCAACTTTGAACAGCTGTAAATATACAAATATGTTGACAAATCTACATGAAACTTAACATGTGTTCTTAAAAAAGTAAAACAATAATCCTAATAGCGCCATCTCTTATTGAACGACAAAACTTATTAAACACCCTGGTATTCGCAAGAAGAGAGATGAACCCAGGAAATTACTCGGTAGATATAGTGGAAATATGTGAGACCCGACTTTGGTATATTTTGCAAATAACATTGGTGTGAGTCGGCTGCAGGATCTATAGGCAAGAAAATATATACGGAGTTATGTACAAAGGCTCCGCATGGAGATCCAAGTGTGGGTGTCAGACTACCAATAACCAATCCCAAACTCAATCGTCATCGAAGGTGAATGATACAGGGCCTCCAGCTATCGGGTGATATTCTCTAATCGTTTTTCAGGTCGAGTTGAAATGCTCGGATGCAACGAAGTGCGTGAACGCGGTGTGCGCGGCGACTAGCGAAACAGCACCTCGGCCGAGCGTCACCGGCTTCACTCTACGCCCTTCGCTTGGATCGGCCTTTCAGCCGCTTCCACCGCCTGCCCCAACTTCGCCCACTTCTCCTCCGGCGGCCAAAAAGACTCTCCGCTTTCCGCAGGACGAAGACGAAGAAGACGAAGACCTCTGAGCCGAGACAGAGCTTAACCCAACCACCATTTGTTCTAGTTTTATCCTCGATTATTTTATCTAAATGTTGTTTTTATATAATGTGAGATTATAAAGCTGTTTTTCTTGGCCCCGTGATCTGTAAGGGCTGTCCATTTATTGCATTTATTTTCTGAAGTTCACGGTTGAATGCATTGGTTTGTCTAGGTACAGTTGATGCAAAAATTCAGTATGATACAGTGATACTACACAAGGCCAATTAAATAACAGCATTTTCATTTTGTGATAAAGTAGTTTTTGCCTGCAGCTTCAGTCGCGTTACACTTTGACTCATTTATTACGACACCTCAGTGATGACAAAACAACTCTTCTATAATTTGTATTATATGGACAGCTAGTTTAGTGGGTTATAACATTTTAATTTTCTATCTCTTTGAAATGGTTTTAATTTTGGCAAAATTCTAATTTCCGCCTCAACAATAATACGATAACACTGAGAGTCAAAAACATTCTACTTTTTTTTTCTTTATTTTGTCCGACCAAAGTATTTTCATAATTTTTCTAATGTTTATTTCTTTTTAATGATTAAGCCTACTATCGACCACGGGTACCTAATTTGAGAACCACATCAATTTCAAAATATATCCTATGGTTGATGGCAGAGTAAACACTGTTAAAAAAATAAGCCGTCGTTAGACTATAAATAGAGTTAAGATTATAAACTAAAATCAACGTAATTTAAGAGCATTTGCCATTGGGAATAAAATGACTGAGATTAAATGGAGAGTAAAAGAAATGCGGACGTTTCGTTCGTTTTTTGTCACGACCAAGACCCTAGATAGAATGTTACGTTTATGTTTTAACATCACAAAAAAGATTGTTATTTTCATTACCGTAGTTTATTTCGAATAGGTTATAAGGCATTTTGCCTTTTTTTTTAATTGAATTGACGAAGTAGCGGAATGTATATTTTTTATAAATGAGATTTGCAATGGTTTATGTGGATTGTAAAAATAGTAATTTCCCCAACATTATTCGACAATGTAAAAATATCATTAATAAATGTTTAACTCATTGCCGTCGTGCTAATAATAATAGCAAATTATTTAACACTTTAATCGTGGCTCTCTTGTAACGACTCGATTTTTGGACATTTATTCCCATTTTGCTCGTTTTATTTCTTAACCGATACACATAGTATGTGTAAATATATATTTTTATCAATGGGTAAATATAATTTCCGTTATATTAGGGGAACGAAATCGTATAAATCCACTAAAGTATTGAAATTACAGACTGTCATAACACCAACTTTATTTATTTATTTATTTCACTTACATACGTATATTAAATACAATTTTACATTTACTTCAGCTAAGCCTGCGAGGGGCCGAAGTCTCACAATCGTGCGACATTAAATAGTATTAAAAAAAAATCTCGACATTCCACATTTTTTACAATTTTTTTTGTGTGGTTTAGATATACTCTAGGATATGAAATTTAAATATCCAAAAACACTTTTATCTAAGTTTCACATGTCCCAAAGTCCATATAAACCAGGAAAGGGTTTGTTATATGTCTGGATATGCGGATGTTACTATGCACGATAATTCATATAAACTACGTCAATTTTAAAAATTGCTTTCCACAATTGATAGTTATGGATAATGCGCAGAGCCCAGTTGATTTTGTAATCGGTACGATCACATTTTTATTTATAATAATATTTATTTAATTTAATACGACCGTCGGTACCATCTTTCGGCCGATGCAGAAACGACCTGGCCTCGGTGCGTTGGTCACGAAACAGTATTCGACTCGCCGGTAGATGGCGTCAAGAGTCAGAATCTTATAATAATACACAAGAAAATACACATGTGGGCCGAAGTTTGAAAAACCCTTAGTATTCCTCCTAGCAATTTTGTATTACAACAATGCAGATGCAAACAAATTACGCTATAGATTGTGGGATTGTCGACGAGAGAGTGTTCTCAGCAGAGAGACTGGTTTTCAAAGCGTTCCAGTAAAATGACCATCCGAATGGCAACTGAAATTTGTAGGATAGTTCATTTTCAGCTTGAGGATTTGCCAATTTGATTCCAGATGAAGGCTGCGTAGAAAGTGAAACTTTTCCTCTACGAAAGGGAGTGGTGTTAAAGTAAGTTGTTCGACTGGGTACTCGAAGTCTGAGATTTGACTTCTGTTGGAACACTTATTTTTGTCATAAACGGGGTCTCAGTTCTAACTACCTTCAATACAAATGTCACATGTGTAGCTGCCGGCTTTGAGACATCTTCACTAACGAGGCTCTGGTCAGGAAATAGGAAAGGTGTCTTAGTGGGACGGAGGTGCAGAATCTTGCACATGTGTTCTGTAACCTCTGAATTTGCTTGCCGTCCACTTTTCGGATACATGGACCATAGAAATTAGTCACCGTAGTTGAGGATGGGTAACACCATCGAGTTCATTAGAATAATCCTAACATCTTGACTTATGTTCTTCGGACACGGTGAAGTATTTGAGCCGAGTAAATCACAATCGTGCATTTCTTCTAACTTCATAATCGAATAGGTGATGCTGATAAATGTATTATCCAAGGTTGCAAGCTGAAATGACCTGAGATATGGCAATTCCATCTAATAAAATATCAAGGGAGGAGGCCAATTTTGTTAAGCTATGTTTTGTGTCATTGGCGATAAAACAAAATTCAGGCACGTTTAGATGAAGTCCATGTTTTCCGACCACTTTGCTGCACTGCTTGATGAGCCGTACAGTAATTGAGTAAATAGAAATATACCCGAAAATCGTCAGCGTATATGTGTTGGTTACAGGAGTCGCAAGCGATATCTGACGTAAAGAGAGTGGATGCAAGGGGTGTTCCCTGATTTAACAAGAGAAAGTCTACAAGAATGTGGCGATGACCACAGTATTGTAGTGTTAAAAGTTCGACACCATATATTCCAGAAAAACATTACTTCATATGATTACAATTGCTGAAATATGACTTAAAATGACACTAAAAATTATATAGAGATATGTAGGTAGATACATCTCTGAAGTACATTCTGATTAGTCTCATTTTAGGAAACTCCTAAAAAATACGAAAATTATGCACATGGGGAAATTCTCAAAATTTCATTAGCTGGGATCATATTTTCATCCCTTTAAAACACTTGTCATGAAATGTAAAATATTTGATCCCAAATAAAATAAGTCAAGAATGAATTGAAACCCTTTTAAGTTGTGCACGTTTTTCAATAAAATTCTGAAAATTTCATTACATTTATCTTT